>JACXIM010000061.1:0-18378 GCA_014737505.1 Bombus sibiricus
CGACATAAAGCGTTAGGCCGACAAAGCGCAACATCGACGTGCCCAATGTACCATCGATATCCCTATGCTCTTTCCGCCGAATCCTCGGAAGAACATAAATGCGGCAACCGCCGCGGCACATCTAATAAACGCGTGTGAGTGGGGATGTCGATGGGGCATCGAAGGGAGAATCCGTTTGTTCTCAAAAAGAAGAGGCATTGGGTTCCAAGCCGCGACGAGCGTAACGTCTTTCGAGTCTACACCATCAAGTCATCATCGAATATTTTGTATCGTTATTTTGTTTACTGTTCTTGACAAATTGTTAATAAAGATAAGTGTTTCTATTGAACCTATTGCTGGATCCTCCAGTACCAATCACCACACGTATCCACCTCAAATCTAAGAAAGGGATAGGCCTTCAAACGGAATATACGCTGGGGGAAATATTAATTATCCCAACAAACAGGAAGTGCAACAGAAAGGAGGTGGACCCGTTCAAGCTGGATCGAAGACTGGCACAGAGCCCAATTGGAAGAGAGAAAAAAGGGCAAGAGAGTGAAATGAAAGTTGACTCACTGGCGGAGTTAACTGATCAAAGTAGCTACCAAACTCCAGATACAATAAAAAACAAAAAATATCAAACGTCAAAGATATTAACAAAATGTTACGCTACCAAGAAACGAAGGGACGATAATGAAAAGATAGAAGGATATGTAGAAGAAATATCATCCTCAGAAGGAGAAGAGGTTGAAACAATAGGAACTATGGACATCAGGAGATAAATTTGGAAGTCGTTACATGAAATATGGAAAGAATAATGAACAAATTAGAAATGGCATAAAAAAAGACCCAACAATGGAAAAACTAAATGTCGATACTTATAAGCAATTGAAAAATATGAAATATTGGATCGAAAAATACTCCAAGGAGAACTCGGGACACAAAAGAAGAGAACAATGGACACACAGATGAGCCTTAGGAAAAATGGGAAGAATATTGAAAGAAATAGTACCACAGGGAATCAAGCAAGAGGAAAAAAGAATTACGCAAAGAAAGAAATCTAGACAGGGGGGAGGGTGCACATACGCGGAGGCATGTATCAGCAGCGATGGGATCCGAGAAAACGGCAGGAGCCACGAAACTGACGAAATGAAATGGACGATGGTGAACAGATGGAGGAGAATAAGGAGCGTACCGGTTAAAAACGCACCATTAACCCATTTGCATCCAAGCGCGGATTAATCCGCGCTCTGCGACTGTATTCTATCACCAAGCGCGGATTATTACGCGATCTGCGACTGCTTTTTATTTCAGTCGCTAAGAATTCTTCAGATGTGAGAGATCACGTTTGTCCCGTTTGTCAGCATCTCGCCTACATCAGTTCATTATTTTCTAAACAAGTCTTACTTTTGTTGTGAAAATCTTTTTAACTGCCACTATGAGTAAGTACTGTTAATCTTAATTAAATTTAACAAATTCAAATTTTAAAAATATTCTAATTTTATAATGTAAACTAAAATTTAGTTGCCCCAATGGATTTTGACGATCTTGATGATTCGGATCAAAGTATACAAATAGGACATACTCGAAAACGTATCTGTAGGATCTCATCCAGTGAAGACAGCGAAGTTGATCAATGCGGCAGTTTTAGAAATGAAGATTATGTGTGGAAAGCCGAAAATCATACGCCAATTATATATGGGTACTGTAGCACTCGACAGTAAATTTTCCAACGGTTTCTGTCCCGTGGCTCGCTACACAAAGATCCTATTCTTCGGATAAGATAATTGCCAGATGTCGATACATCTTCACAGTATATTTTCAGCTAACCTAAGGACCCGCTATAAATCTTGGGACTTATTTAGTTAACACGTTGACGCCGGCAAGATCCACCGGTGGGTCTCACGTGTATGTTCCGTGAGGCGGCGCGACTCACCCGTGGGTCTCTCGTGTCTGTCCCGAGGGGCGGCGGTGAGTCTCACATTTATTTCACAAGATACAAATGAGACCCACCGCCGCCCCACGAAACAAACAGTGAATTCGGGCGCCGCCCCACGAAACAGACAGTGAATTCGAGCGCCGCCCCCACGGAGAAAACCATGAATATCGGGGCCGGCGTCAACGTGTTAAGGTTCTTCAAACGAACAAATAGTCTTTCTCTTAACAGTCCCTAAATCTATCACCTACTACGAAAGATACGAGAAATCTGCTTTTCTCACGTACGATGCTTCCTGCTAGCAACTTTCTCTCAAGGGCGGCTAGCATCCTTCTTCCTTCAACCACCAACATAGAAATGAACCAATTAACAGCAACGTCTATTTCTCTCATTTTCCTAACGAAGGCTCTCCTCGATGAATCTGATGATCTTGTATTCTTAGACACACCCCATCATAGTTTTCCTCTGCAGCATCATCGTGACGGAGAATTCAGTTGATAGTTGATTAGAGCTCCGCGACGCATCTTGAGCAATCATCGTCCGAACTCGCTCCGCGCACTCCGTTCAATCGACACTGTATCGCATCGCCTAGAAACCGAACTTGTAATCGCGAACCGCGAACCGTTAGTACAATCGTGAATTCCATACAAAGTGTATATTGGCAGTGTTGTTAATAAATATACTGTTAATTATACTCTAGTACTTCTTCAGTACCTATCACGAACTATCCACCTCACATGATATTTCAAGTGTGGGTGGTGCAACTGTTGACACGCAAAATCTGTCGAGAAGGGAAGTTTTTGAATTATTTTTTAACGAAGAATTAGTTACAAAACTAATTACAGAAACAAATAAACATGGAGAAACCGACGCAAATTTTATGCCTCTTTCAGAAGATGCACTAAAGGTATTAATCGCCGTAAACATTTTAATGAGTTTAGTTTCTAAGCCAAATATTCAGAGTTATTGGAGCACAGATAAAAGCATAGAAACACCAAATTTTAAGAATATTATGGCCCGTAACCGATTTGTCTCTATCGCTAAAAATCTACATTTTCATTGAAGTTATTCAAGTAGGAAAAAAACTTTCATTAGTATGTATGTACCACATAAAAACATTTCGATTGATGAGTCATTAATGCAATGTAGAAGCCGTTTACATTATATTTAATTTAATCGAACAAAACAAGCAAGATTTGGTGTTAGTTTTATAAACTGTGTGATTCGAAATCGAAATACATACACAATTTCAATATATATACAGGAAAAGATAAAATTGATCTAAACCGGATCTACTAGCAGAAATGTTGTGATGAATTTTTTGGAAGAGAGTGAGTTATTGCACAAAGGATATTATTTATTTATTGGTAATTAGTACAGTTCACCGACATTGTATCGGGAATTACATAACATGAAAACAAACGTATGTGGAACTGTGAGAATTAATAGGAAACAAATGCCTCGAGAACTAAAAGTACACCAATTACAAAGGGGAAAAGCTATAGTATATTCTACAAGAGATATGGCGGCGATAAAATGGAAGGATAAAAAAGATGTCGTTTTACTAACAAATATGCATAGCTTAGAATTTGCTGAAACGAGGAAAACAAACCGATATAGCGGACAAAAATGTGTAAAACCAACAGTAGTAATTGATTATAATCAGAATATGGGTGTAGTTGATGATGGCGATTAAATGTTAAGTAAATTTCATACAATGCGAAGATGTAAAAAAGCCTATAAGAACATACTTTTTTACCTCATATACATGATGTTACTAAACAGTTATGTAATTTTTAAAAATCATAAAAAGGATCGAGCTTTTCATATTTTTAAACAACAATTAGCCGAAGAAAGTATTGGCGAATATTTACCAAATATAAAAGTAAGTGAGGCATTTAATGATTCGATAACGCGATATACTGGCAGGTATTTTCCTATTCGGATACCTCCAACTCCAGCAAAGGGAAGCAGAACGTCAAAGCGATGCGTTGCACGGTTATCTAAACGTACTCGAAGAGAAACAGTATTTAAATGCCATGTTTGCGATGTACCATTATGTATTGACCATTTTAAAGAATTCCACGAGAAATAATATGATTTAATTTCCACTTTAATCTAAATAATTTTTTTTAAATAAATAATTTTTACTTTTTTCCTCTGTTATAAAGAATGTAAGATGCGATGTTTGCGAAGTAACATTGTCTACCAATCGTTTTGAATAGTAAATTTTCGATAAACTCCATGAAGAATTCGGATGTCATTTACTGCACCCTTGACCGACCGCGCGCAGTGACAGGGACCAGTCATCAGTTAAGTTATCCTCTTAAGTAGGGCCATGATGCAAATGGGTTAACACGTTGACTGCCGCGCGTGTTTTCAATGAAATCTCCTTCAGGTCACGAGTGCCGCTGTACCAAGCGTACTCTGCTAAGTACTCCCACCGATATTTTAGTAATGCGAATCGCTGGTGGTCGCAAGAATAATCTCTCGCTTCGTTTGTTTCCATTGTTTCGCATTTATTTCTTATCTTGCCACTCTACGCGATCAGTTTGAATCTTTGCCCAGTAACAAGCGGTATAACATAAAATCTCTGCCCTAATTCGTTACAATGTCGAAAAGAAAAATGGGAAAATTATTTCCCAGCGAGTCAAATAATAGTGAAAAAGAAAGCTTTTACGAGGTTTACACAAATTCGGATAGTAGCGATGAAGAAGAAATCAGATTTCCTACAAATAGAAATATAAATAGAATTACATCGTCTGATTCTGATTCGGATATTGATAAGTACAATCGTAGTGATACTGAATGTAATGAAGATACTGTTGACGAGATTTTACAAGAATTGGTCATTGAGGAAGAAAAAAGAACTGACGATACCGAGAAAAGTTCAATTTGGTGAATGGAATGAATTTAGTGGTCGGCAGAAATCATTTTCTTTTCCCGAGACAGGCGGCCTCGTTAGGCAATTACCTGGCGATGTCAATCCATATGATGTGTTTGAGCTGTTCGTTGATGACGAAATAATAAACTTACTTGTATCAGAAACAAATAGATATGCGGAACAGCAGTTAAATAAATCTGAGCTAACACCATGTTCACGGATACATAAGTGGACACCAACTAATCCCGAAGAAGTAAAAAATTTCTTGGGACTGATTTTATATATGGGATTTTTAAAAGTACACCCCATAGCTAATTATTGGTCGAAAACTGGAAAGGATGTATCCAAAAATATTCACGCCTGGAGAACACATTGTTATTGATGAAACGTTGATTCCATGGCGCGGAAGACATCTTCGAACAATATATACCAAATAAAGCACATAAATACGGGATCAAATTATGCTCAAGCACGGGATATACATGGACAATGAAAATTTACTCTGGTAGATCAGCTGATGGTATTAAAGAAACAGGATTGGCACACAATGTATGTCTACAGCTTGCAGAGAAACTTTTCTACCAAGGACGAACATTATACATTGATCACTTTTACACGAGTTATGAATTAGCGGTATCATGCCTAAACCGCAAGACCCCCGTAGTGGGAACACTTAGGAATAACAAAAAATTCCTCCCAAAAGATATTCTTCATTGCAAACTAAGTAAAGGGGAAATGGTATCCGAAGAAGATGATAACAGGACAGTCGTACTCAAATGGAGAGATACACGGGATATGAGAATTTTATCGACAAAACACGCTCCCATCATGGTACCAAGTACAAAAAAGAATCGTAGCATTAGTGCGGTTTCTCTAAACCAACAAACATCAGCAACATTAAAGCCACTAGCTGTTGTTGAATATAATGAAGGAAAGTGTGGCATAGATTATTCCGACCAAATGGTTTCTTATTCCACCACAGTTAGAAAAGGAATCAAATGGTACCGAAAACTTGGCATTTAACTCCTTCTGGGAATTTCTGTTGTAAACGCTTTGACGGTTTATAAAATTGCAACAAGGAAGGATGTAAATATTAGAAGATTTAGAGAATTATTAGCTGCAAAATTATTAGGGTTGTCTGAAAATACAAAAAATCCTTGTCTTCAACAGAGTCAGCATAATATTGCCGTTCGGAAAAATGATTCCGGAAGAAGCATTAGACAAGCATGCAACCTATGTTATGCAGATAAAAGACGTCGAACGGACCGATCAAAGACACGAGAGAATTTAAAGAAAACAATATTTCATTGTCCAAATTGTCCCGACCAACCTCAGTTTGTATAGAATGCTTTAAAGTTTTACATTCTAAATAATTTTCTTAATAAACCATTTTCGTATTACTTTTATAACAATTCAATAGTTTTATTACTTCCTATGGAATATCTTTTCAAATACCTACGACGAATCCTCGCAATTGGTCAAATAAGCGTCACCCGAACTCGAAACGCCAGCCAAATTTGGGTGACGCGGCCCGATCAGAAACTTTACTGTCATCCGTATATGGGTGACGCGGCAGTCAACGTGTTAAACGTCTCTGAGAACGAAAAGGGTAGCAGACCACAAAATACACTCGACTAAGAATAGGAGATACGATCAGTTTGCTAACAAAAAGGACCAGGAGGTTAGAGCAGCAGATGGAAGATAAATGGAGAGAGGAATGGAATTATTATAGAGAAAATAACTGGACTATGAGGCTGATAGAGAACAATGATTACGAGGAGCAAATCGTGTCGCCAACCGCCCAAAGAACCAATCTCACGACACTATATCAGTATCCAAGCCAAATACTATCGATCCACGACCACAAACTTCTGCTCAGTTACCTAGCCGACCGTTAGACGACCGTATGAAACCAAAGTGTCCCAAGTGTTTACGAATTGGACACACAGCCGAAAACTGCTACTCTCGAAATTTTCCATTCGCCAATCAAGGAAAGATTCCACCTCGAGTAAACTAAACAACGGAGAATTCAGAGGAAGCTTACCTAGAGTCAACTGCACCACCATCGGAAGATTACTATCAATTGAACTGCAACGAAGAGACGGAGGAAGAGCCAGATTCCTCATCGATACCGGAGCAGGAATCAACCTTATAAAAGAAAAAGCCTCACTAAACGTCCAAACCTCTAACCCAAAGACCTTCCTAATGGGAAGTGGTGACAAACACACCACTGACAAAATTTGCAATCTAAACATGCTCAAGAAAAATCACCAATTCCACCTAGTCCCTAACAACTTTCCCCTAATCGAAGACGGAATAATCGGGCTCCCATTCCTTACAAAGTACCAATACAATGTCACTAACAATAAACTAACCTGAGACGAAATTATATTACCATTCCAGAAAACCGATAGCAAGATAGGACCAGGCGAAACTTTAACTTCAATCAAATACATCGAAGGAAAGCCCACAACAGTATGTTTCATTAACACTGGTAACCAAATCTGTCATATTACAAACGAAATAGGAAAACCCGATAAACTAAACCAAATTAATAAATTTGCACAAATAATAAGTACCAAACATATTGATCCAGAACTACGAGAACCCCTTGAGAAAATCCTCACCAATTACTTAGACGTTTTTAATATGGAAACAGATTCATTACCATGTACCAACTTGACCGAACATACAATCACACTCAAGACAAACAAACCTATAAACATCAAATCTTATAGACCGCCCGAATGTCACAAAAAAGAAATTGAGACTCAAATCAACGACATGTTAAACAAGTGAATCATAGAACCATCGGACTGTCCATATAACGCACCAATTTAGGTAGTTCCAAAGAAATTAGACGCATCAGGCAAACAAAAATGGAGAGTTGTTATAGATTTCAGAAAATTAAACGAGCAAACAGATCAAGACGCATATCCTTTACCAAATTCGGACGAAATACTCGGTCACTTAGGCAAAGCTAAATTTTTCTCAGCCCTAGACCTCTCGTCAGGATTTCACCAGATACCTATGGAGCAAAATTCCAAAAAATATACTGCATTTTCAACTCCACAAGGTCACTTCCACTATAATCGCATGCCTTTCGGCCTTAAAAACGCACCGGCGACGTTTCAACGTATGATGGATACTGCGTTACGGGGATGAATAGAAAATAACTGTTTTGTATACCTAGATGACATTAAAATATTCGGAAGCACCATCTAAGAACATAACCGAAATCTAGCTATTATACTAGACAGACTACAAAATTTAGGATTAAAAATACAACCGGACAAATGCGAATTTTAGAAACCAGAATTAGAATACCTAGGACACGTAGTAACAAAAGAACGAGTAAAACCTAATCCCAAAAAGATTCAAACCGTGAAAGACTTTAAAACACCAAAAACCGCGACCCACATAAAATCATTCTTAGGACTCGTTGGATACTATAGAAAATTTATACGCAATTTTTCTAAAATCGCGAAACCACTGACAGATCTCGCAAAGAAAGACACCCCATTCCATTGGACCGATAAACAACAACTTGCATTTGACACACTGAAACAAAAACTCTGCGAAGCCCCTGTACTACAATATCCAGACTTTGACAAAACATTTACATTAACAACAGACGCAACTAACGAAGGGTTAGGAACAATACTCTCCCAAGACGGACATCCATGCTGTTACATATCCCGAACCTTGAACCTTCCTGAGAAAAATTATTCCACGACCGAGAAAGAGTTATTAGCAATANTTCTACGGCACAACAACACAACGAACCTCACACGTCCACGATTAATTCAACTCTGACAGCATTCTCCACGCTCATTTTTCCCTTAACATACCTTGGTAACGCTCACAACACTCCTTGACAACATTAACTTATCTTGACAACGCTAATAAACAATTACTCCACACGCCACGTTCTTCCCTAATGTCACACTATCCCACAAGTATGGTCAATCAAAAGACTAAGACAATACCTACTTGGTAGAAAATTTAAGATTCAAAGTGATCATCAAGCCTTGAAATGGTTAGAAAATGTTAAAGATCCCTCATCGAGACTCATGCGATGACGCTTGAGACTCGAGGAGTACGATTATGAAATCGAATACAAAAAAGGAAAAGAAAATACAGCCGCTGACGCTCTATCCCGACTGTATCCTATCACTAATGAAGAAATCCAATCCAATCTAAAAAACCCGGACTATTATGACGAATATATAGACTGGAAAACGAATATATAGACAAAGGCGAGATACTGACAACCACCAACATTATAAAAATAATTGCCATTAAGACAGAATATTGGATGAAATTCCTGGAATTCTGCCAAAAATGACGAGGGCATTTAACATGAAACGCAAGAACGCGACAATGTACAAGACGGGGAATTTGGGGACGATTAAAAGCACGCAAGCCGGTCCCGGATTGAAGTTCTATTCGAGCTTCCTTGGACCGTACTGCGTGTTGAAAGTATTACGAAATGATCGCTAAACGGTGCAACGAGAATGCAAGCACGAAAGGTCGCAAACGACCTCCGCGCCAGTTGACCATATGAAGTTGTGGAACATTGATAAGTTAGTAGTCCAAGTGGAACTACTGACGATGAACACATCTGATGTCAGACGTTTGTATCAGTATTGCCGAATGTAGTATCGTATAAAGATTATTTAAGTAACACCCGACAGTGCTACAGTGCAGATAGAAAGTGAGAGTGCTGATAGGTCATAAGGGACGGAAAATTCCAATGGGCCATGTGGCCCATCGATATGTCCGCGGCCCTAAAGGTGGTTACTTGGAAAAGGCGTATGTAACCATCGTTGATCATGGACGACTGCGGAACACGTGAGTATAGTGGGAGTACGAAAACTGTGATAAAGGAATGTCTTAGTGGAGAAAGTCAGTTAGTTGCGAGTTAGTTGCGAGTTGCAAATTGTCGATTGTTGTGAGTTATTACTTGTCACTCAGAAGTGGAGTAATTGTACAAATTTAGTTGTAAACAAATCCATCTATCAAATAAATAAAGATCATCATAGTTATTAAATAATGTCCCATATATAATATGTATGGAATTCCATATATAAAAATATTCCATAGTAAGTTTCTGTAATTACTAGTTGTAAATTCATTATAGCACAAGGAAGACAAATTACGTCATCCATCATCCGAAGATATTAATGGTTTATTAGAGCATATGGTTCAAAAAATTCATATTCTCAAAATTATCGGATACTTTGTTCATTACAAATACGCAAACTCTTTTCCCTTGTAGTACTTCTTTCTTAAGAGGTTTAGCTGTTGCACGTACACTTGGAGGTTTTACTAAAATACATTCCTTTTCATCTAGTATCTTTTGGATACAAGAAAAGGCACGATTTGCCACAACACCACATTTTTCTGGGATACTTATTCATCGTCATACTTTCTTGAAATAATAGTTTATTGGTTCTTTAACCGTTTGAGTCCCAAGTAGCGCGATCGCACTGTTTAGATTTTGTGTCGAAAAGTCCCAGTACATTTGAGCGCTACGGACGACTGACGGTATTTTTTATTTCATTGTTATCTTCTCAATAATTTTTATTGGACAAAACTTGAAATATTTATAAACTAATAGTACGCATATATAATAATATAGATGTATTTCATAAAAATAACAAATATGATGAGCGCTATTGCGCCGTTTGTTTCTCTTCGCAATAGATTAAGACAAGCGTTATCGCGCTGTTCAGGACTTTTCGACCCTGGTTTTTCAAAGACTCCAGGAACTCTGTGGCGGCACTCGACGACGGAACTTCCGACGGCTTTGCGACACAAAGCATAATATCACCGAAGCGTAAGGCCGACATGTCTAATGAACCACCGATATCCCTATGGTCCTTCGGCCGAATATTCGGAAGAATGCGTACGCGGCAACGGTCGCGGCCGTTTAACGAACGCGTGCGTAGTGAGGATATCGAGGGGCAACAAAAGAAAAGGATCTGTTCAAAGATTCATTCGGTTTTGAAGAGCGAAGTGCGAAGGGTCAAGTTTAACAAAGAAGCAAACATAGTCGAGAAGCGAGGATTGTTGATTGTTAAATAAATTATGTTGTTGAACACCGAGAGTATTTCCTGGGCACCTTAACATCAAACTCCACCTCAACTCAAACGGTTAACCTCCATAACCTTCTGATATGAAATTGATAATAATGAAATAATAAATAAATTGGAATGATTGGAAAGACATCACTGAAGCTGAAATGAACAGGTTTCTGGGAGTGATAATGAGCATGGGACTTGTAACATTACCAGATATGCAGTTATATTGGTCTCGAGCGTTCAATAGAAGAATTTCATTTTTTGATAAAATGTTCAAAAGAAAAAGGTTTTTCCAAATTTTTTGGTCCCTTCATTTGGAAACAATATCAACATTAGATCTAGACAGACAAGGCAAGAAGAAGGAAAATAAGTAACTACTTGAGTAATCTAAATTCCAAATTTAAAGATAAGCTTTACTGTTTCGCTTGTAAATTATTTTCCACTACTGATATTTCATTGGGGGGCATTGAATTGAAAATTGAGATTTTGTCTATTGTGCGCAAGATAAATGAATTTGAATTTATTGCCAGTCTTATCATTTGATACAAAATATTATCAAAAATTAATATCGTCAGCAAAGTATTGCAAATCAAAAGATGCAAATCGATTTGGCCACGAAGCATCTGAAAGGTCTTAACGTATTCTTCGCGAAATACAGAAATGAAGGATTTAGCAAAGCTATAATCGCAGCAAATGAAGTTGCAAAGGAAATGAACATAACACCAGATTTCAAATCATCACACAGGGGCAAAAAATGGAAATTATTCGATTATGAAGGACAGGATGAATCATCGTCGGTCAGCAACAAAGAATACTTCCGTGTATATTACTTTTTACAAATAATAGATACTACGTTAGTATCCTTTAAAAGTAGATTCGAATTATATGCAAATCACCAAAATATTTTTGGTTTTCTATACATGAATGAGATTGGGAATTTAGATGATGAATATTTATTAAAGTGTTGTCAAGATCTTCACTTACATTTGGAAGGAGACTTCGACGAGACTGAAATGTTTGAAGAAATTAACAGCACTTGTAAATAAATAATTCCTCGTTGTAAAATTTAAGTGTAGGATTTGAATGTGTATTCAGGCCCCGCAAAATTTTTGAACCCGACTCCACAAAAGGTCACGCCGACCCTGCCTGAGACGGAGGGATATCACATTTTCACGGACAGGTTTTATACAAGTCCTGCACTGGCAACAGAGTTGTTACCTCACTGGAACGATAATGCGTAATAGAAATAGATTACCGCGTCAAATCAAAAAACCAACATTAGTAACCAATACCAGTGTATTTTCAACCAGTTGCGGGGAGACGCGATCGCGAGGAAGCGCGACAACGGGAGTCGTAAATTCCCGTTATGATTATAATAATCGACGCCACGAACAGATCAGTCCCCTTATTTCTATTAGGATAATAGGGGTTTGTCTGTTTGAAGGACTTTAGTTAACTAAATCTTAAGATTTATAACGGGCCGTCGAGCTAGCTGAACATGTACTGTGGAGATGCATCGGCATCTGGTACCCATCTTACTCGAAGAATAGAGTCTGCGTGTGGCGAGTCACAGGACAGAGACCGTTGGAATGTTTACTGTCGAGTGTTACAACTATTTCCTTTTAAAAGGAGTTATACTATTACTGCGTATCTTTGTTAGACAAAACGTTTATCCCTTGACCGCGGTTACGTTCGGCGACTGGTTGTCGACTCGAGCCCAAGCTCACAATCACAAGTTTTCGAACAATTACAATCGGACTGAATGACTACAATTGTTTAATTACAGCTATGGTATAATCTAGATTACAATGTTATGGGGTTTTCCCAAAGTTCCAAAGGGGAGGCTCCAGTGTCCTTCCGTCTCCAACATATATATTTCCAACAACTTTATACAGTAGATAGTTCCGCCGTTGCGTAAGATGTAAGTGTAGGAGACGAATGATTGACGGGTGAAGACACGGTAGAGAGACGTTGTCTATTCTCAGGTTAAAGAATCAGTGTAGAAATGTTGACTGATCTATAGGCAAGATCGAGTCTGAGTAAATATGTTGACTGTTCTGTAGTCGATGAACCAGTCCGAGATATTGACAGTAGTATTGTCGTAAAACCCGTCCAGAGGTGTTGACCGTTCAGTAGTTGACTAGGCAGTGAAGTCCGGTGACGATGCTGTCGCTAAGGAAAACTCTTGCTCGGTGATGATTGCCCCACCACTGGTCGCTTGCGGGAGGAATCCTGGGAAGCATGAGAAAACCCAGATTTCCCCTATTTTTACCTGATCGAGCAATAACCATATGGAACTTCCTGGGTCGAAGCTGTTTTATGCCAATTAACGGACTTAACGGTAATTCAGGAAGACTCGTTTTATGGCCGTTCCTTAGGTTTATTGCTACCCGCTTAATTGTATGTACACAGCTGATGAACGCCTCGACCGTAGAGAGTCCTCCAAACGTAACAACCAGTCTTTGGATAAAACAATATAACCTTCTGAATTAAAATAATTTGTAAAATTTATAGCAAGAGCATTGAACTTAATAGTTATTTTTCGTGAAGAATCTTTCGCTCCAACTGGCATGTAGTCAGCCCGATCCTTCATTAAATAAGGTTCCAAAATTTTTCTGCTACATAAACCGATGATTATTTACAAAGCAGAAAACCACGAATTTGATCACGTCAAATGTAATATGTAGCACGGACGATTCGCTTTTTTTACGATATGCACTTGTGTTTGGATAAGGAGATAAAGGAAATATTGAATTGAGTTTATTGGGACTGGACTATTTATCAAAAATGCAGGGAAAGTACAATTAGATCTGGATGTCCCACTGTGCCAATTTTCGATATTCCTGATTGATGTATCAAAATTTGAAAATATAATCCTAGCGGGATATCCACGCACATTGTTTTCGAAGCTGTGTTGGTCTCCTTCATAAAATAGTGAATCACAGCTTGGAATTTGTACGTAAATGACATTCAGTCTGATTATGTTTTCGCTACATTTAAATCTGAATTACATTTTAATTACGTTTCATTCATCTACAACTATAAACTACAACGGTTGGTAAACTACATCCTATAATGGGAACCAGACTCAGAAGACAAAGGGGAGCACGAGGCGGGTATGGATTCTCGCGGTGTAGGACCGCGCCATTGGAAACCCCGATGTATTTGATATTCTCATAGCAAGGTAGCGTCAGATCTTGTCGGCGCTGATCTGGTGCGGAGAATTTCGGAGTTGGTGGGCCTATACCTGTCGAGACAACTTACCTCACCTTCTCATGGGGCTTCCCGTCGGCCTGCACCGGCCTTGACCGGGGTCAGATGCGAAAGAGTAAGTGGCACCAGTACCGGAATTACTGGTGATGGCTTTACCGAACAAACATTAATTATTATGGATATGGCACATATATATAAAAAAACGATTACGATGCAGGGAGGGGAGACCCTACTGCCGGTGCAGTGGGTGGTAATCAAGTGGACCCCACTGCGTCGTCGTCTTACGACCACGGCCGTTCGGGGATGGACCGCCAGACTCGTGGACATGTTTCTGCGTTTGGTGAAGAGAGTAATAGCAGGAAAGAGGAGATTGCGCAATAGAGCCCTTGAGAAAGGTGACCAGGCTCGAGAAAGACGACCAGTAGGACAGGACAGACAGGTTAGAGAGCGTATTCTTGGCTCCGGCTATGATTTATGATATCGGATCATCCGCTGGAGCATCCACGGCGGGAATCTTGCAGAGACGTGTGAGGTCCGACGACAAAGAGTCGTTGACCTCTGTGGCCTCATTCTCATTAGTGGCGTCCAGGGGAAGGAAACGAAGGATGACTGCTACAACCCCTGATGTACCTGTGGGGCTGGTCCTAGAGATGAGAACGACCTTGGCAGTAGATATAGGTACCGAACTAAATGGCGTGCCAAAGAGATAATAAAGGTTGCGACGATATCGTCTAACCTGAAGGACACCTACATCAAGACCCTGAGGGAGGCGGCGAGCTCCATTGCCGCTGGTACGATGGCGTTGACCAGGAGGATAGGGCCTGCCTGCTGCACTGGAGCTGCAAGGCTGGCGGTAGCGCGTTTGGCGCTGTTGGAGGAGAAGAACGCGGGCCTTCGGAAAGAGCTATCCAGAAGGGCCGTGTATGCTCCTCAGGAGAGTACACGGTGCGGCGCCTTTACTTCTGAGTTGGGACCGCCCTCCGAAAGATGTAGGGGGGAGGGGCGTCTCTCTGTCCTCGAAAAAAAAAAAAATTGGAAAGCTCGACCCCTCACTAATGAGGGCTCTAGAGAGGCGCCTACAAGGTCGGCGACGTAGCCCAGAAGCACGGCGAAGGAAGGCACCAACGGCAGCTGGCAGTACCACCCAATTACCATCGCTCCTGAGGGAGCAGAAGGTGGTGAATGGAAGGTCGTCGAGCCGAGGAAGAGGAAGAAGAGGAAGAAACTGGAAGCCGCAGAAAATAAGGTAGGAAAAGATGCGGCAACGGTTCAGCCGAAGAAGAGGATGAAGGACCGAGACCAGGCGCTGCTAAGTCGACGGGCACATCGGAGCTGCCTCCAAAAAGAGTGCCGGCGTAGGCGAATAGGAGGGCTATGTTCTCTTGCCCACCGCAGTCATTTGCGGTGACTCTAACGTTGAGCGAGGGGACAGAGTTATCTTTCTGGAAGTCCCCGGACATAAGGAGAGAAATAAGGCGTCCGCGCTTGCCGCGCGGCAGGCCCAAGCCCTGGACCCGGCCACAGTGATAGTGGCGACTCCAGCAAGAACGGCGGAGCTAATAGTGGTCGTGATCGACATCTCGACTGTCAAGAGGAACTTCAGGACATCTTGGCCATGGCCGGGGGATGTAGTGCTCTGGAGGTTCAAGTAGAAGATATCAGGACCTCCAGAGGTGGCCTTGAGTCAGACTGGATTATGTAAGTGTCCGCTAGCGACAGCGCGGAAACTGCGGAGGCACCTGTGCTACAAGTGCGGAGATTCCCGTCACGGTGCCAGGGGCTGCCCTGCCGTCGTGCCGAAGTGCCCGCTTTGTGAGCCGTTCGGTGCACCCGCCGCCCACCAAGTGGGAGGAATGGCGTACGTTCCCCCGAAAGCTAAGAGGAAGAGCCTGAAACGAGAGCCCACTGCGGATGGGGGGGGGGGCAGGGCGTTAGCGCAGGAGACCTACCGCGAGAAAATGGAACAACCACGAACGTGATAGGTGGTCTAATGGAAGCCATTTGGGGAAGTAGATTCATGCGTTCCCTCCAGACTAATTTGGGGCCATTGAGGCGGACGCAAGACCTGCTCTTCTAGACGATAATGGAGAGCAGGGTCGCGTTGGCGGTGGTGGCTGAACCCTATCGAATACTGGACGCCCCTGATTGGATCGGCAAAAAAAAAAAAGATGTCATAAGTAAAGTTATTCGTTAATGTTATATTATATACAGTAGCGAATAAAAGTTTAAGACGATGATTTGCATATAGTTCTTCTATTCGGTTTGCCTCTTTGGAATAACATAGCTATGTGTTTGACCTTCGTAACCTCAGACAGTCAGTTGTTAAATACAAACAATGTAGGAGTTACAACAGTTAGTTACCGCTTAGCACTTGTAAACAGTGGAATGTCAAAATTCTGGAATGTCAAAATCATTGTTTGGTGTACCTTTTATTGGTTAAAATTCATTTAGGTAGGGATAGATTATGGATAAATCAAAGAATTTACGCGAAAACGAAAGGGAGCAAATCGTACAGCTGCGAAAGCAAAATAAAACATTCACCGAAGTAAAAAATATAGTGAACAAGTCAGAAACGACTTGTAAGCAAGCTTGGTATAAATTTTTAAAGGCAGGCATGTATTGCCATCAACCGAAAAACGGAAGACCACGGAAAACAACGCCAAAAATGGATCGCCGGATTCATCGATTGAGCGAAAAGGATCGTTTTCTTAGTGCAAATAATATTGCTGCGGAGATAAACTATAAAAACGATACACAAATTAGTGCTAGAACTGTTAAGAGAAGATTGGAAGACCTTAAGTTACGAGGTCGAAAATCCCAAAAGAAATCACTGCTGACTTTTAGGAATCGAAGAAGACGACTCGCATTTGCTAAATGCTCATAAGCGTTGCACAAGTGAAGATTGGCAAAAGGTATTGTTTTCAGACGAATCGAAATTGTTGAAGTGGTCACCACTTCTAAGAAAACTCTACATCTGGCCTTTTTAGTTTTCTCAAGCACTGAAGCCATCGACAGCGTATAGACAAAAGACTGGGACGAAGGTGTCACGACCGGCACCCTTTTTCAATCCGATGGACTGTTGACGGGCATAAAGATGTAGCGGCGTTCGGCGACAATGTATGTCGCCAAAGTACCTAATGAGCCATCAATATCTCAACGGTCCTTCCGCCGAATATTCGAGAAGAAAGCGCGCGTGGCAACGGTCGCGGACGCCTAACAAGCGGGTGGATGGTGGGGATATTGAGGGGTGACAAATGACAAATAACCGAGTTCGATCGGAAATCGAGTTGTAAGAGTCAGTCTCGAAAAGCCACGCCTAGAGCTCGGAAGTAAAATTTGTGAACTGTGTCAGACAAAAATAAAGTTTCTTCTTTTATTTTTCATTCTAAATTTCCTTTTTTTTATTTTTCGATTTTGGCGAACCTACGGGAAAAGGATCAACTTGGACAACGGTCATCTCTAACGACAAATCCACTATCAACGAATCCGGAAGAAACCTGCAAAGCATAAAGCATCTACGGAAGCTAACAAATCAAGGTAAACGCTGGATTCATTTTCTACATATAGAGATAGGCGACCTAGCTTTGAACAAGACTCAGAAGAAGAGTTAGAAATATTCAGAATGATGTCGAAAGAGAAAGCATCCACAGGTAGAGACGATGACAAACTGGGACAAATTATAGAAATGCTAAACAAACTACAAGAAGAAAACAAACAACGGGTAAAAGAAATCGAGATATTGGGACGCGCAGTAGCCGAATTGAAGATAGGACGGAATGACAGCCAAGCCGCGGTAATGACAGAGGACTTCGAATCAGTCCACGATAATACATCTCGACGCACTCTGCCGTTGGCACCAAAGATAGAAGACGATGACGACGACTTGCTAGTGCAATCAAGAGACGCACACCAACAACACTTTACACTTCCAGAAATCCACAGTAATTCAACCAGCGGAAAAGAGAGTTCGAACGATTTACTTGGAAGGACAACCAACGAGAGTATGTTTCTTCAACACTGGTGAGAAAAATCACGAAATTTCCAATTATATTGAAAACAGTAAAGAGTTAGACCAAATTGTAAAATTCAAAGCCATTTTGAGGACAAATCATATCGAACGCGAATTTAGAGAACCTATAGAAAAAATACTGATTCATTACATAGATGTGTTCAACTTAGAAACAGACCTTTTACCTTGCACAAACTTGACGAAACACGTAATTACACTGAAACAGGATAAAATTATTAACACCAAATCTTATAGACCCCCAGAATGCCAC
>JACXIM010000061.1:20923-39462 GCA_014737505.1 Bombus sibiricus
ATTCACGGTAATAGGTTAAAAACTTATTTTTCAGGACGTTCATCGTAACCACAACACTAATTTACGCTAATCTTGACGAAGGAATTAATGTTTTACCATTAAAGGGCAGTTGGATATTTCATAAAAAGGTTAAACAAGCGTATTTATATTCCGACGTGATTAATATGTATATAGGGACAGATATAAACGACGTGTACGAAAAACTTAATCATATGAAAACGAATGTCATGTTTATCAAAAAAAAATATGTAAAAACGAATGGGAAGATCATAACGAAATAGTATCTCTGAACCGACGCATAGAAAAATTAGAAACCTTAGCATACCAATTGCGACTTTTAACACACAACTACGCACTAACTAAGAGAAGGTTGTTAAATATTGTTGGATCTATATCGAAAAGTCTATTCGGAACCCTTGACACCGATGACTTGGACCTAATAAACACTAACATTGACAAATTGTTTCAGGACGGAAATGAGTTAAAAACTATAGTTGCAAATCAAATCGCGCTCATACGCAAAATCACAAAATCCAACAATATTGAACTGATCGACGAAATAAGAATAAAATTTGACGAATATAGGGTCAATAACACTAGAGAACGACTAATAAGAAACTTGATAATCCAGGCCGGAAGCGCAATTTATGATCTTCACTTTCAATGCGACGAAATATTCAACGCTATAAATATGGGAAAAGCAGGGATCCTTAGCCCTCAAATCATTGATCATGTGCTGTTTATCGAGAATTATAAAAAAGCATTAGGACACCACGTTTATAACACAGCAATAGAACCGGCATACGAAAATTACCAATTCATTTTAGATGTATCAAGATTAACGGTATTCACTGTCAAGAGTAAAATTTTCTTTAAAATAACCATACTTTTGCTAACAGACTCGGCATGGGATATAATACGAGTATACCCCATACCGACTAAAATAGGACATGCATTTTTGGCACCCATAATTAAACACCCAATATTCTTAACGCATCAATTTGCTTACATGAACGTTGACAATGAATACCTCGATAAAAATTGTAATACAAAAATAGGAATCACAATGTGCAAACAAACGCAGGCCACACACGACAAGAGATCCGTTCACGATTGTGCATCAGAAATCATCAATTTTAGGAGAAAAATAGATATTTGCAAATTTGGTGTTTATAAAATCGAAGATATAACTTTCATTCCATTAACAGCTGAAAATCAATATATAGCCATACCAAGAGAGGAAATTGAAATACATGTAATTTGTGATAATACTCAGAAACAAATTAAGATAGGCAAACCTTCTATAATTCAATCTCCAGATAGACAATGTCATTTAGTATTTAACGATAGTGTAATGAAAATAGGGCAATCTAAAGTCAACGTAACCTTTGAGTATAAACTTAAAACAATTCCTTTTGAAAACGACACTAAAATAAATCACTTGTTAAACAAGATTGAGAGAACGTCTAAAATCTCCAGTCATATTCCAAAATATCGAAATAATTTGAAACAAATGTATGATCAAATCAATCAACCAACGTATTCTCATCGAACACGATCAATTAAATCACGGGGAGTTTCATCTCTGCAGATAGCAGGTTACGTTGCCTTAGGATTGACAGGGATCTATCTTCTTAACAAAATAGGAGTTTTCGATCTATTGAAGAAATGTTTACCAACGAAATTATGTATCCACCTACTATGCTGTAAAACCAGAAACAACATTCAAAATATTGCGACACCCCTAAATAATTATACAGAAATACCGCAGACACCACAGACATCAAGAAGATTCAGAAGCATAAAATACCACGGCGAAAACGAAATAGAGATCGAGCCAGCCAGAGTCCAATGCCACCGCTCCGTACTGAAAGAACACTAGAATTCTGGAGGACCAAAATCAATCTAGCCAGGGGGGTATGTCACGACCGGCACCCTTTTTAACACTAGGTTTACGGGCGTTTCGTATATACCTATCTCTACGAGCACCCGTCAATTTGACGGGTAGACGAAAATACGCATTTTTCTTTAAAAAATCGATTTATTCAAATGAAGTCTGAAAGAAACAACATTGGGCTTCATGTTTAAATAAATTATTAATAAATAAAAAGTCTTTTTTTTCAAATTATCACTGAAAAAATAACAATAACATTAACACTAGGTTTACGGGACCCGTCAATTTAACGGAATTCGAACTTGGAAATGAAATATCTCAAAAACCATAGCATTAATTTTAACCATTTTGCATCGTAAATTAATCATTTCATCTAAAGAATTTATACACAAAATTATTTTTTCCTAGGCTTTCTAATTTTTGAAATCTATATGTAGTATACCTATCTGTACGAGAGCCGTCAAATTGACGGGTAAACGAAACCTAACCCAATAGTAAAGGGAATAGATATTAGATTGTCCCTTTGATATGATTTGATTGATTATTTGAAGTCGAAATCCTCAAACTTATGAGACGCAAAAGCAAAAGAAGGCATTTTCACAAGTCCGTAGAATCATAAATTAATACAAAAGATAGAATTTGAAAATAAAATAACACTCGACTAGAAAAAGAACATGGACAATATTTAGAAGCGTGTATTGTGATTTTCTCGCATTATATCGATCACCCAAGATTACCCTCAAATCGTAAAAGAATTAATCCAAGCGTGTACAGAACTCAGATGTAACATGTTGTTAAAATAGCATTTTTTGCTTTCTCTTTTGGATTTTTCCCCTGAAAATCTGAGACAAGTGACACAAATGAAACAAGATGGAAGCACTTTTAAGTATGTCCACAGATGAACTATAATATTTTTGCTTATGTCACGTCATGGTGCAGAGAGATCTTATTGTTTTGTCATGAGAATCTATTGGTATGTAGAAAAACGAAATTATTCGACTGTCCCAAAAATTTCTTTCTTTTTATAAGAAAATAAAAACAAAAAATGTTGTGCGTCTATTATTTCCTTACAAAACGAAAAAAAGTTTGGGGACAACCTAATATACAGCTCATTAGAAAATAAAGTTAAAAATTTTACAGTAATTTTTTAGGAAATATACTTGTACCGTAATAGAAAAAATAAAGGACTAGTAAGTAATAAATAAACTAACGTGTAGCGGCCCATGGCCGTAGAGAAAATTCCAGGGTTGAAGAACATGTGTTGGCCACATAGTCTGCGAAACGATGTCCGAGGCCAGGACGTCCTAAAAGAATAAATCCTGGGACTTACTAAAAAGCTCATGGGGCTTCGAGGAAAAATTTATTATTTTACCGTATACGGGTTTTTTCATCCCTATCTCGGAAGAAAACTTTCTCTTCCGAGGCCTCGACACTATATATAAAGAGAAACGAGGAAAAGCTCAATATCCTGTATCGAGTGAGTATCATATCAGTATCGACATCGCGTGAGCGCGACGTGCGTCATGTTATGTAGTCCGACCTAAAACGACGCGCACTAGTAATTGAAATAAACACAGTCGAAGTCAAGCAACGAGTACTTTAATAACACCCTACACGTCCTTTACCTCAAACGCATTCCTCAAAAGCTCCCAGCCAGTTTCTATCATAAGTCTGCAGAAGGCCTTTGAGTGTTTACACTCTGTTGGAAACAACAATTGGGTGGTTTTGTGATACAGCGAAGCTTCCTTTATTTTCGATCACTATATACCAAACGTCCTAGCCGGCCGGTCTGCAGTCTAGTGAAAGGTTCTTTATTGGAGACCAGTCGTATTTTCTCTATCCCACGTTTTATAAATATCATAAAGGTATATTCCACAGTTGTATAAGTTTTATCTTAAAATAAGAAATATAATATATATCTTTTAAAAAATGTGTTTTGTACGTCCTTCCTGTACTCTGAACATATCTCATTAAACAAAGAAATCGTTATTAGAACATAGATTGCGAAAACATATTTTAATCTATGAATATAATGCAAATTATGTATGAAAATATAAATGCAGAATAAATTTAACATAATAAAATGATAGCATACCATATGTAAAATATGATTGTATGATTGTTGATTGTTGAAATAATTTTTTACAATGTTTCATGTTTCTATTCCTTTCATAAAATAGCTATCAAGTTTCAAGTTGATGTAAAATATATTATTTTCTCAGAACTTCACATTTCGACTTCGTTAACATTTAAAATTGATTTGAAAATGACTGCATCAGAGTGGTGACCGTGGTAAAAGGAAAAAGTAAGAGGAATAAGAAGAAGGAAAGTAGAGAAACCAGGAAGAACGAGAAGAAGGTGGTGGTCTCAGTTCCATCGGCCAGTTCCGCAGCCAGGGAAGAGTGGCACACCGAAGCAAAAACGTATCAAACTGCAACTTGGAACAGAGGTCCGGCTCTGAGGCCCAAAAAGGAAGAAAATGACAATAGGAGCGCGGAAGATCGGCGTCCCCACCCCCCGAGCATCAGCGGAACGTTGACACTCAAGAAGGGGTTAGGTTGGGGTTAGGTTGGGGTTAGGTTGGGGTTAGGGGGGATTCTGCGAGATCTTAGAAAGTGACCCATGGGGAAAACCGTATCGCACGGTTATAAGTAGATGCAACAAGAAAGGGCTTCCTAATGACATGCCGATTAATAAGATGAAAGAGGTGTTGAAAGGTTTATTTATTATTGGACGCAGACCGCTGCAAAGGGAGGTCGAAGAAGATAATTTGGAGGATACCTACAATACTACACTCGACGAGGAAGATGTGATGTATATCGTTGGAAAAATTAATGAAAAGAAGGCTGTGGGAATAGATGGGGTCCCAGGTGATATAGTCAAGTTGTTGGTAAACAGCAGAAGAGAGCTCATTACAAAGATGATTAACAATATCACGGACTCCGAAAGGATCCCCAGATGCTGGAAAACAGCCAGAGTGATATTGCTCAGGAAACCGGATAAGGACCCTAAGCTCCCCAACGCATATCGCCCAATAAGCATACTCCCAGCCTTGAGTAAGGTATGGGAGAAGTGCCTGAAGGAGATTATTTAAAGATGGATGGGAGCGGACTCGTTTCATAGGAGACAATACGGGTTCAGGAAAAGAAGGAGTACGGTGGATGCCATTACTCAGGTGATGAAATTCGCAAACACTTGTAGGAAAAAAAGGGTGATCTGTTTGATGATAGCGTTGGACATTAAGAATGCGTTTAACACCCTTAGTTGGGATGGCATTATTAAGGAATTGACCAGAAGGAAGCTGCCTTGGAAGATTACTGGATTGGTCGAAAACTATTTGGCGGACAGAAGGATAATCGCCAGCAATCAGTTTGGTACGGTGAAGTACGAGGTTGCGGCAGGCGTACCACAAGAATCTGTCCTGGGGCCATTCCTGTGGAATATAGTGTACGACCAACTATTGGAAAGGCTGGACAATAGGGTGCTTTTCAAAGCAATCGCGTTTGCAGACGACCTGGCGATCACATGTGCCGTGAAGAAGAATGAAGGTGTAAGTGGGAAAGTAAACGAGATTCTGAAAACCGTGTGCGGTTGGTGCGCGAGTGTGGGTTTGTCGCTGGCCAGGAACAAGACAGAGGTAATACTTATTACTGGTATGCGGATGCCCAGAGTTATTGGTCTAAATTTGGGTGGCTTGGCTACTAACACGGTGGAAGCTATCAAGTATCTAGGTGTCACGATTGACACGTACAGGAAATTCGATAAACACACTGTCACTGCGTGTAATAAAGCAGATATTAGGATAGGCGCACTTAGAGGTATTTTACCGAATATCAATGGTCCGCCTAATTTGGCACGCAGGCTTTATCACAATGTTTGGGAATCCATAGTGACATATGGTGCGCCTGTGTGGGCTGATGCAATGAAGTACGAGAAGAATAAGAAGACTATAAAAAGGGCCCAACGTACTGCCCTGTGCATTACATCTACAGCCTACTGCACTGTATCTCATGCGGCGCTTTGTGTATTGACCGGCAATTTACTGATCTATATTAAAGCGAAGATGTTAAAAGAATCTTACGAGAGAATGAAGATTTATAAGAGCTTGGCTGTTGCAGGTGAGGTGATCGATAGGTATATCATATTAAAAGAAGAACTTTATGACATCAGAAAGAAAGCCCTAATGGAGTGGCAAGCGGAATGGAGCAAATACAACAAGGACAACTTCACAAGGAAATTGATAGATAATGCGGCCATATTTGCTAAGAAAAGGAAAGACATCGATCACTTCACGATGCAAATGGTAACGGGGCATGGAATCTTCAACGCCTATAGAAAGAGGATCGGTAACGAGGTCGACACTAAGTGCTGGGATTGTGGTGATCCGAACGACAACGCAGAACACGTCCTGTTCGTGTGTCCTAAATGGACGAATAAAAGGATTGAACTCGAGAATTTCTTGGGTATCAGGATAAGTGTGGAAAATCTGGTAGACACCGTGATTACCAAGGATGAATACTGGACCAACTTCAAAGCGTCCTGCAAAACAATTATAAACTGCGGAAGAGAGAGGGAGAAGGCTATGGAGTCAGCGAACAGGAGGAGCGGTACCAGCACGCAGCGTTAAACATCTGGAGAGGCGGTTAAGGACAACCCTGATGAATGCTGATCGGCTATGCCGGGGTTGTCCGTGTCTAATTAAATACAGGAACGAGGAGGGGTCTTTTAGTGGGTATGGCGATGTCACCTGCCGAGTCCTACATAACCCAGAGACGCGGGTCTCTGGGTATGCGTAATAGCATTTTCCCCTCCTCACGAAAAAAGGGGGGGAGTGGCTCCCGAAGCGGTCGTCGAGGCCATGCTCAGGGGGCGCCAGGAGTCCATCGCTATCCGCTCCTACTGCGAGTGATGCTCACGAAGGAGCGAGCGGAGAGAAACAGAGAGAGAACGCGCGATCCAAGGAGAACGTCGCACCAAAGGGGTTCCGCACGCCGCAGGGTCGCGGCACCACCGCCACCCTAGCAGCATCAGACCAGGGAACGTGGCGTTAGGGGGTGTGGTCCCCCCTAGCGGCCCAATTCAGACAAGGACGCCTCCCTTCACAACAACAGGGAGAAGACGACGAGGAGTGCCCCGGTAGTATTTCGCAAGAGACTCCGGGGACACTTCTGCCAAACGTTAGAATGACCACCGTGGAGTTTTAGTCGGTAAGAGTCCGATACTACTTGGCTGCTGCCCGCAGCTCAGAGTGTCCATGAGGACTTCTCCACGTAAAAAAAAAAGGCTGGGGTTAGGGGCGATGGAGAATATTGCTCTCGTCGAAGTCGGCATCAAGGCAATAAGGGTGAGGAGAACGTTAACTGGGTGTATTTTGGAGGTCCCCGCTGATAAGGGAACACACGCTCGCCGCGCGGCCGACCAAATTCTGGACCCAGCCATACCCGCCAACAAGTTGGTGGACGAAGGAGAAGGACGTTTGCTGCTATTGCAGCAGCCTGGAGTTGGAACACCTCCACGGAGGTGCTGGGCGTGGATAAGGAAGCAGAGAACCCGCCGACGACGGTGTCACAGCCTCAGAAAATAATAACAGGATAAGCACGTCTGACAAATATTCTGCACGCCACAGTCACCGAAACAATAACAAGATAGCCACATCTGACAGACATCCGGCGAAAACTTCGCCAGAGGGAGCAAAACCTTAGTATATAAACCTTCCCAAATTAGCACTCGATATACTCTATTATAACATTCTGAACTCTGTTAGATTCATATAATAAATTTTACATAGACTACCTCAGCTAAAGTCCAAATTTCGCATCTTGCTTGCGAAACGTTCAAACTACGTGAAATAATTCAAACGATATGAGGAGACAACCACACATCTGTTAATTTCACGATTTCCTGTGTCTTCGACATGACAAATTTGGCGATCCTGTCTGAAACTTATGGAAGAGCGCAACGACCTTTGGCAAGAAAAAAAGTTGCTTCCCTTCCCCTGAAGAAAACTTTCTCTTCCGGGTATAAGATCCGGGTAAAAAATAAATACTAAAAAATGAAGTATAAGGTGTTACATCCTGTGACCCATACATATTATAATCCATCCTTCGGCTAAGATGGTCAACAGCTATGTAAATACATTTGCTCGGGCCCGCAGTAAACATGTTAGCTTTTTTCAAGTCGAGACTCTCCTTAGGTTTATTGCTCGTTACGATAAAACGCGGGATAAGCTTTCCTCTTCCACATTACTATCACCGAGCCTCACTTGCTATCGACTCTTCGGGCAAAACACTCTTACATCTCTACAGTTGTTGGAAATAAATAGTATTTCATTTTATTAAAAAACCGTTAAAAATATCCGAAAACAACAATGAAAATGTAAGTGATTTGTTCATGGACGAACTATCAGACTGTTCTGAAGATAGCGATATGTAGGTACGTGATTATGAGTTTAGCGAAGATGATAGTATTATGGTTCCCATACATCAAGGTAATCGTCGAATACTTTTGAGCGAATCGGAGGATGATATAGGTAGTTCCAGCTATGAAGACACTATTGTCGATGGTGTCGATAATTGGTCAGAAAATGATATGGAACTTGAACTAGAAACATATGATCGAACTCCAAGCGTGAACACGATACCTCATGATCGAGGAAACATATTGAAAGTAACTCAGTTGTTCGTTGGCAATGATTTATTTGAATTATTAGTAACAGAAACAAATAAATATCGCTCTCAGGTTTTAAACAAATATAAAGAATATAAATCAGTGAGATGAATTGATGTCACAGAGAAATGAAAAAGTTTCCGGGTTTAATTATATTGATGGGACAGACACGTAAAGATAATATATATATGATTACTGGTCAACTCTTTCATATATTGAAACGCCAATCTTTTCAAAAACAATGAGTCTCAATAGATTTATGCAAATATGGAAAATCTGGCATTTTGGCAATAATGATTCAATGCAAGACAAGTGGAACAAATTATTCAAAATTAGAAATATTTTAAATTGCTTACAACACAAATTCAAAACTGTACATACGCCAAAGCAAGAATTGTCACTAGACGAAGGCATAATACCTCGGCGAGGCAGATTATCTTTCCGCACCTATAACCCTGCAAAAGTAACAAAATATGGAATTCTGGTGCGGATGCTCTGCGAAGGAGCATCGGGATACATTTATAATTTCAAAGTATATTTAGGCGCAGGAATAAAATTACAAGATACAGTTTTATCAATTCTACATCTTTTGTGGGATTCCATCATCACATTTATATGGATAATTATTACAATAGTGTAAAAACAGCTGAATTACTCTTACAGAAGAATACGATAGTTTGTGGAATAATTAGGGCAAATAGAGGATTTCCGTCGAATTTAAAGAACAGTACATTAAAAGAACATGAAGCAAAATTTGCGAGAAAGGGAAAAGTTCTTTTATAACTTTGGCAAGCGAAGAGAGACCGACTAGCAAGAATCATTTCAACCATTTGTTCCGCAGAAATAATAAAGGTTACGCATTGAGCAGGAGAGAAGACAAAACCCGTCTATTGTAGAATATAATAAATATATTAATAATATAATGTGGCGGCACCCGACACGGAACTTTCCGTCGGCTTCGCGACATAAAGCGTTAGGCCGACAAAGCGCAACATCGACGTGCCCAATGTACCATCGATATCCCTATGCTCTTTCCGCCGAATCCTCGGAAGAACACAAATGCGGCAACCGCCTCGGCACATCTAATAAACGCGTGCTAATGGGGATGTCGATGGGCATCTAAGGGAAGAATCCGTTTGTTCTCTCAAAAAAGAGGCATTCGGTTCCGAGCTGCGAAGAGCGTAACATCTCGCGAGTCTGTACGGAACAAGCCATCAACGAGTATTTTGTTATTGTTATTTTGTTTATCGTTTTTTGATAAATTGTTAATAAAGATAAATGTTATTGTTGAACCTATTGTTCGATCCTGCAATAATATAATAAATATGAAAGGAGTTGATTGTGCAGATCAATTTATGTACGTCTTATAACGGTATTCTTCGAAAAAGCACCAAATGGGCAAAAAAATCAGCGCTTTATTTTTTTGCTGCTGCTCTTTTTATCTCATTTATATTTCAAAGAAAAATAAATAATAAAGAAACGACATATAAAAATTTTTTGGTTGCAGTTGCAATAGCATTAATAGACGAACACATAATTCAATATTTAAGCATCGAAGAGGCGGAACCTACGAATGCGATAGAAAGGGGAGGACAGACCAGCATCGAGATATGACCCACTAGCAGGGCTATCTCAAGATTTTAAATAACACAACTTAGTACCAATTGTAACGGGTGAAAAAAAAATCCTCAGCGAAAATGTAGAGTATGCTCTGTTAACAAGAAAAGTGGTTATACCCGATATAATTCCGAATATCGTAATGTATCACTGCATAGACTGACCTACTTCGAACGATACCATACTGTAAAAAAATATTAAAATGCATTTTGAATTTCGAATTTCACGTTCAGGTCGTGTTATTTATCTTTAATCACCTTTAATGTTTTTAATTTTACCAATATTTTTCGCATAAACTACAAAAAATAATTGTTGTATATTAGTCCATCCGATACCAGGCGCGCCGATCAGCCTCGCGGTAGATGCGTCCGATTACGCGGTAGGAACGGTCTTGTAGCAGCGTGTAAACGACACATGCAGCCGCTAGGATTTTTTACAAAATCTCTGATCCCCGCGCAGCGAAAATACAGCGCGTATGATCGCGAACTACTCGCGATGTACACTGTGGTTAAACGGTTTACACACGCCGTGAAAGAGAGATATTTTGTGATTTTTACAGACCACAAACCCTTCACGTACGTGTTTAACCAAAACCTCGATAAGTGTTCGCCGCGTCAATTCCGACACCTCGATTATATCGGGCAGTTTACGACCGACATCTGGTACATCAAAGGTCTAGATAATAACGTAGCCGACGCTCTATCCCGGATCGAAGCGATAAGAAAATCCGTGAATCACCAAACTTTTGCTGCCGCGCAAGAGAACGATACCGAGTTACACGAAATCGGCAACTCCGGAACATACGCGTTACAACCAAACAAAATACATTTTCACGATCACGACATGGAAATATTTTACGACATATTAGGCGAAACAGTATGACCGTATGTACCGAAACCCTTGCGGCGCAGAATATTCAATTCGGAATCCTCGGACTTTCTCATATTGAAATACGCACTACCCAGGACCTGGTGACGACGCGTTTCGTTTGGCCGTCGATAAGCAAGGATTATCGAAACTAGACACGACAATGTATCCCCTGTCAGCAATGTAAAGTCACCCAGGAACGTATCTACACACGCTGGAACATACGGAGCGTTAGCGGGACGTTTCGAACAGGCAAACATGGACATTATCGCGATGCAGTATTCGCAAGGCTACCGATATTTTTTATGTAATCTTAAAATATCAATAAACAAATGATTAAAAAATGGATAGTAAAAATATTTTTTGCTTCGTTTGTACAGAGCTTCAAAAACCGCCCGAAATTCATGCTTCTAGACTAGAATACCGAAGCTAAGAAGGGGGGAATGTCACAGCCTCAGAAAACAATAACAGGATAACCACGTCTGACAAACATCCTACATGCCACAACCACCGAAATAACAGTATGATAGTCACGTCTAACAGGCAACCGGCAATAACCCCTCTAGAGTGAAACAGCAGTCGAGGAGGAGGGAGACAGTCATGGTCAAGGTGCCTGACGGCGCCAGGTGGCTGCAGACATATGAGAGGATTGTGGGTGTGAAGGAGATGATACAGGAGGTGGCGCAAGACCAAAGTTGGCCACGTCCTGATTGAGATCAGCGGGCAAGGGACGGCTAGCGGGATGGCCGAGAGGTTGAAATCTGCGAATGGACAGGAAGTGGAGATTATCCCGCTTCTAAACAGAACCACGATTAAGGTAAAAAAAAACATTGACCCTCTTTCCATTAGGGGAGGCCTTGGTCGATGACATCTGTTGAGATCTTGATATACAGGATCCCAAGTTGGTGGAAATTAAAACCTTGAGGAGGGCGCAGTGGGAGACGCGCAGTTCGCAATCGTCACGGTGCCTACTAATAACGTCCCGTGGGGTAACGCCCCAATTAGTATTAAAACATGGTGGACTGTCGCTAATGATAGGGTTCTGCCGAATATTATCAGATGCTTTAGGTGTCATGACATCGGGCATGTGGCTGCGAGGTGCACAGTTGTGGATCCAGGCAGGGAGAACTGTCGCAGATGTGGTTCGTCGGATCACAAAATGTATGAATGTAAAAATGAGCCGAGATGCACCTTGTGCGTGAAGTACAACAGAGTTAATGTCAGGCACGTCACAAGTTCTTTAGCGTCAGGGGTCATAAGGATGAATAAGAGGGAAGTGGACCGAGTGGAAGACCGGCGGTCATTAAAGTTGGTGAAAGGAACAGGGAGTAATGCTGTTCAAGGATGATAGGATCAGAATATGTGATTGCGAGGAGCAGTCATTGATGTGATTGTGGTCCCGCAGGGAGGACTCGCTCATGTGAGTCTATGGGGGCTGACAAACCCACGTTCCCGCAGCCAGGGAGGACCGTCGGGGCAAACGTCCCGCTTACATGAATCCTCTATGTACAACGCAGGGAAGGTCGCTGGGAGTGTAAGGCTTCTAAGTAAGGTTACATTCTCTCTACGCGGCCTTGGGTAGTGGTGCACCCACGATTCTGATGCGAAGGGTGAGACCGTCCTGATAAGTTGCCGAGTACGTTGTACCTTGGCTCCCGCTAATGTGAGTCTCATCTGGGTCTGCCGAGCACAGTTAGCAGGGTAGCCGGCCGGCAGAGACGTGGCTGTACATCTACAAGATAGTCCCACCAATGACTAAGAATGGTAGCACGGGGATCGAGTGTAAGCCCAGAGGGTATAGCGAGTTCTCGACTCGGCCAATTATGGGTTTGGACTCGTGGTAGCAGTGGTTGATGGCCAAGATGCTGGCAAGAGGGCCGATTTAAGGGGTATTGGCTCCCCCGAATGGCCTTCGGCGGGTGAGCAGCGTCCCACGTGCTCCGGAACCGTTCCGCGAGACGGTAGGGCTTAGAATGCGTCCCGTTCGACCTGAGACGAGTGAAAGCCCCTGCAGGTCTAACTAATCCAGGTAGCATGGTACTTGGTATCTTGTGCGCTGGTTGGGCGTAACTCCAACCCTTATGGCCCTAGGAGTGCCCGGGTACTGTGTAGCATTATAGCCGAGGAAAGCACCGGTTATCAAAAAACGACAACTTGATGTGATTGTGGGAGCATAGTTATACAAGGAGTTGATGCGTCGACTGGGGTCTCGTCGAGGTAATGCTTATTTTAGCGATGCCGGCGAGACTCTCCTCTCTACGAAGTCTTGTTTTTTAGTGGGTATAGCGTTGCCATCAGCCGAGTCCCACATAACCTCGTGACACGGGTCACTGGGTATGCATAATGCATTTTCCCCTCCTCGCGCTAAAGAAGAAAAAAAAAGGTCTGTAACAGTAGTAGATAATGCACTCTGTCCAAGTTAACATGGCATTTTCTAAATACGCTTCAAAGAGGGATATATTCGAGTGCCTCTTATTGTAAAAAGTAATATCCCTCATTCAGAAAATATGAGGAAATATGAACAATCTGGCTTAATACCTGGCTTATCCTCACTTTCCTAATGAAAAGTGTGAACAACGAAAACGCGTCCTTAGTTCAAAAGGAACACCCACACCGAGCTTTCCTCCGTAATGCTACGAGAACGCACTTCACTGTTTTTACGATACTCGTACAGTCAACGCCTGACTGCTTCCTCAACTAGGGAGCAGTCACCTCTCTGATACACATCCTAGATACACATCTCAGCTACACACCTCAGATACACATCTTAGATACACATCAGAGTTAGATATCAAGTCGAGAACAGTCAGATCTCGACAAAACTCATTCACCTTCGCCAACACGGAACGAGTCTCAGGTCCTACTCAACCATAGCTTGGCAGTCGACAATTGCATCATTGTAATAAATATAAAGTGTAAATTGTTGTTGAAAATACATATCATAATCTATTAACCGCAGTGTTCTACAAAACCAACCACCCCTATTGTCCTAATCGAAATACGGGGATCGAACTGTTCGTGGTGTCGATTATTTTAATCGTAACGGGAATTTACGACTCCCGTTGATGCGCTCCCTCACGATCGCGTCTCCCCGCGACTGGTCGAACAAACAACGGGGTTGGAGAATGCGTCAGGAGATATCTTCCCCGCCAGGTGCTCGTCTTGGGGGACTTCAACGCCCACTCTTCGCAATGGGGAAACCGCAGAACGGACACGCGTGAGAGGATGTTGTCAGACTGGACTCCTTGTAATCAACAGGGGCTCGGCAAGCACCTGCGTGATTTGGAGGGGGTCGTCCGTGGTTGACATCACTTGGGCTACCCTTAGCGCCTTCCGACGAGTGTTGAATTGGAGAGTGGCCGAGGGGGTCAAGACTCTTTCGGACTACCTCTATATCTTCATGGAATTGGCATCTACAACTAATACACCCACCACGCAGGCCTGCAGTACCGGAGGAAGAGCTAAGGGTTCTCGCCAATTGCCAAGGTGACGTGTGAAGGAGAGGGACAGCGAACTGCTCCAGGCGGCAGTCATCATGGCTGCCTGGAACGGGGAAGCGCGTACGACAGAGGTAAGCGTCGACGAGGATGCGAAGGCCCTCCTTCAAGACATGAGTGCGACGTGTGACGCCTCGATGCCGCGCGCTGTGCCCGGTGGTAGACACCATCAAGCCGTCCACTGGTGGACAGAAGAAATTGCGAAGCTTCGTACTCGTTGTATCCTGGCTCGCAGAATGTTCCAGAGGGCGCGGCGTAGACGGATTCGCTACAATGATGAGGAAGTCTCCCGCTGCTACGAAGCGTACAGGGAAGCGCGACACATTCTACAGCAGGAGATCAAGATCGCGAAAGCTCGGTCCTGGAGGGACCTTGTTCAGGCGGTCGAATCCGATCCTTGGGGGCGGCCTTACCGAATAGTGATGAAGAATTTGCACCCCTGCCCCCCTCCCCGCTGACCGCAAGTATAAACCCGGTGTTGCTTGCTAACGTCATCGGGACGTTGTTCCCCCGACAAGACGACAACGATGTGAGGGAGGCACGACCATCCTCCACCTGGACGGTGGAATGGAAAGAAGAGATGGAGGTCACCGACGACGAGCTGTTGGAAGCGACGAAGAGAATGGCTTCTCGGGACGTGACAGCGGGTCTAGACGGAATACCAGGACGGGTTTGGGCGGAGTCGATTAACATCTTGGCTCCCCGTCTGCGACGTCTCTTTACAAGATGCCTGAGGGAGGGTGTGTACCGCCAGGTATGGCGGACGGCGAAACTGGTCCTGCTAAAGAAGGAGGATCGCCCCTTGGACTCACCAACGGCATACAGACAGGTGTGCCTTCTGGACGAGGTGGGCAAACTCCTTGAAAGAATAATCGCCACCCGTCTGGGGGCCCATACATCGCAGCGGGTGCCCGGATGGCACGACAGACAGTACGGCTTTCGACGGGGCCGCTCGACCATAGATGCGGCGAATTGTGTAAGGGACATGGTGGAGGCCCATGGTGTCGTAGAAGGAGGTGGCGTTGGCGGTCTCACTGGACGTAACAAACGCCTTCAACGCTATTTCCTGGGACGTGATAGTGGAGGCGCTGGAACGCTTCGAGGTACCACGTCTCATCCGGGCCTATCTGAGTGATAGGTGGGTCACCTACAGGGACAATAGAGAGGAAGAAGCACGAAGGTCGGTTGAGCGGGATGTTCCGCAGGGTTCTGTGTTGGGGCCTATCTTGTGGATCACGGTGTATGACTCGGTCCTTCGGTGCCCCCTGCCTCCGGGCACGGGCATCGTCTCCTACGCGGATGACACTTTGATCCTGGCCGGGGGACGATGGTTCTATGAGGCACTCCAACTCGGCGAGGTTGCCGTGGCGTGCGCGGTTCGCACCATTCAGGAGCTGAGTCCTCGAAGCGATCGTAGAAGCCATGCTGAGGGGGCAGCAGGAGGACATCGCCGTTTGCTCCTACTGCGAGCAAGTCAGGAGTGGTCCAACGGCGTAATCAACTAAGGAAGGCTCCCGATTGCACCATCAGGGAGAAGACGAAGGAGTGCCCCAGCAGTAATACGTAGATGGTCCAGGGCACTCCTACCAATCGTTGGGACGACCACCGTGGAGGTTTTAGTCGGTACGATTCCGGCACTACCCCGAGGGCGCGGGGTGCCTATGAAGGTTTCCTCCACGAAAAAAAAAGTACGGTTGACTTCGAGCCGTCCCGTCCGCAAGGGGTTAATATTTAGATAACGGTTTGTTTTAAGTCAAAAGTTTTTTTTGTTTCTGACATCTATATAGATCTATATCTATATAGTATATACTATACTCCAATATACTACAAAACATTTTTGTTATTTCATCCCTATTTATTTCAAACGTAGAATATAGAAATCAAGGTTATACTAGTGTCCAAATATTTCTGAGGCCAACTGTATAACCATTGGCATTCTTGTTTTACATATTTTTACATAACGAAGAAGTTACGTAAGTAGCAAACGGTAAAGACAATGAAAATCGCAGTTTGTAACTAGTACAATAATGTTATTCCTGGTAGAAACTATTAAAGCTAAGATACTCGCCATTCCACGCACTTTGGATAAAAGTTGGATTAGGGGTGATTTTGGGTACTTCGAACAATAGTTGTAGAGTCCGCCATCACTACTATCCTCACTTTCAAATATTTTTTTACACTGTTTACTGAACATTTTGAGGATGAAAAAATCACTGATGTACGTCTCACAAGTATGCTTCTCGACTAAATGAAAGATCTGAGATATCTGCCATAAGATCCTTCGGAATACTCTAGCTGGAAAGCTTATCGTTTTCTCCATTTCAGAAATAAATAATCTTTTCTGTACAATGAATCGAAAGCGATAAACAATGAGTAGAAGATGATAAACAATAAACGAAGGCAATAAACAATAAACGATGGCGATAAACAATGACTTCCAGCTTGTCGCCCTATTTACGTTCTGTGTACCGGCGGTCGGATTTGGGCCCCGCACGAAACTTAGCCGAATCACGCTGGGCGACGAACGTGTTAACTGATTTGGGCAATGTCTTGAATCGAGTAGAAGCATGCTTTTTGCGGACAGTATTCGGCAGATATACATGGCTAAACCAAATTTTTAAATGTTCTGGCGTGAGCTTTCCTAATTTTGAAGCCTCTACCTAAATATTTCTTGGGTGGAATAGAGTTTCTTGCACTCTCAGACCAAATTTCTCATTTAAAGCTATATTTTGCGATGAAAGAAGATATCTCCTTGCTGGATTAATAGACATTATAGCATAACTGTGTGTCGTAGAGGATATAGATCGAATCGCTGCTTCTAATGTTTTCACTCCCAATTTTGGCAACGTTTGACCAGAATATATGTAGGAATGTTATATTATAAGTTTGTAGAAAACAGTATGATAAATACAATATCGTTGCACTCACAAGAATCGAATATAATACTCCGTTTCGTGCATTCGTTTCACACTAATTCTACGACACAACAACACACGAACTTCACACGACCACGATAAATTCAACTCTGACAGCATTCTCCACGCTCATTTTTCCCTTAACATACCTTGGTAACGCTCACAACACTCCTTGACAACATTAACATATCTTGACAACACTAATGAACAATTACCCCTCACGACACGTTCTTCCCTAATGTCACACTATCCCACATATATTTCAAGTCGAAGCTACTATCGTCTACATTATAAATATTTTCAATTCCAATAGTCGGAATATTAAACTTTACATATGAAACTAAAAATTCTGCAACATGTAGCAAGTTATGTAGAAAAAGTTATCTACTAAAAATAGATTGCGTTCTGCATGATGTTATATTGCGAGAAACGATTCTATGCACAATCTTGAATTTTCAAATTCACCATTCATTTGCCTTAAATTCAGGTAGGTCCATAAAGTCTTTTGCCTTCAAAGCCCATAATCTCAAATTTGTGTCATGAACAATAGATCTTCTGTCACAAACTTCTTGAAACTTTTGCGATACATATTCCATAATAAATGTTAACTTTACTGAATTTATCTCACTCTTCCCGAGACTCATAGTTCACTTGTGTAGTTATGGCATGGATTTAACCACCCGAAAACTTTTCTGTATAGTGGTAAGCGGTTAAAAAACTACCCTCCGTGTTTCCAAAATTCCACAGCTTTTTTTCTTATAATTTAAGTCGCAGTTCCCTGTTGAGTGCCGAAGCGTGCAGACGTGTGTCTAGCGCTCTACGACGCAGTGATCTAGTGTCGCCTATCCGTTGCTAGTGTATCGTATTAGACATAACCTAAGTGCTCCTATTCTGTCAGTGAAAAATTCCAACGCCTCTAATCTCTACCTAAATCATAGCCACATAGCCTCTCGACTAGTTATTCACCTTGAATTAACTAGCTCGATGATGGCAGAAGAATCGCGACCAGGCTCTCTCGAGCTAAACCACAATTACACCGAGCTACCTCCCCCGTGGCAGAAGGATAACTCGGAATTTATGAAC
>JACXIM010000061.1:42123-67493 GCA_014737505.1 Bombus sibiricus
TATCGGACCCGGAGGAACCCCCAAAATGTAGTAACAATCCCGGACGAACCCCCAAGAACGTACTGATATTAGTGATTTATTTAAAGTAAATGGATTGTACAGGTGTTAATTAGACAGAAGAACGATGGTTGTTTAACATGAACTAGAAACTAATAACATAACAATAACTCGACATGATTTAAACAACTCAATGATTCATATGCAACTCTCAAACGAACCACACTCTCTCGACAACGCTAGCCACACACTCTCGACAACGCAACTCGCACGCTCTCTGACTTCTCGATGCACACTCTCCGATTTCTCGATCCACACTCTGTGATTTCTCGATCCACTCTCTGTGTCTTTTCCAGCGACACTCTTCTCTCAACTCAGACTCTCAATTCATACTCTCTTTGTCTTTTCTTAGACCCTCCACGCACGTGTCACGCAGCTGCTCGTAGCCAGGGTCACGTATGTCTTTTTTTCACGAAACTATTCACTCGAAAGAACCGATGATACATTGATGAGCCCAACGGCGTTCGGCTCTCACGGCATTATTTATAGTTCACTCGATGTCTCTTTTTGGCATTTTCCACGATACTACATACATAAGATCTCCAGAGTTAGAGGCACCAAAGGTGAATCAAGAAATAGCAGCGACTTTCTCGAGAGCTACTTAAAAGAGAGTTAATAAAAAACCAAAATTTAATTGGATATACTTTAGCAGGAATAGGTTAGACCATATAGATCTGCGGTAATAGTCGAGAAAAGCGAAGTGGATAAAATACACTTCATCCAAAAGTTGAATGATGCAACAAAGCTAATAATCGAGGTACATTATAACGAAACAGAAGCATGTAAGGCATTCATACTGCTTAGGATATCGAAACGAATAAAATCGGTACTAATAAAAACAAAGTCAGGAGAATAATTCTTTGGAGAAGATCTAAAGGAAACAATGAAAGAGCCAAAATCTATAGGAAAAATATCCCGGAAAATATAAAACCAATCGACTATAGATGAAGAGAAGGTCACTTAATAGTTGGGACTCAAACATCAACAAAACAGATCTCAAACATAACAACTCAGTATCGGCCACGCCTGATCTTGAAGACTAAAAAATCACTGAAGAACAAGTACAAAACACAGAGAGACATCAAGTAGAAAAACAGACAGAAGTAAACACAGGCATTACAGGACAATTGAGGTCTTTTGTATCAAAATGACAGGAGATTACGGAAAATAAATTCATTTTTAATTTATTACAAGGATACAAAACAACTTAAAAAAGAAGTGGTTGAGGTTATGTTGGGTACGGTATCTATTACTTAAGTTTAATTGACAAAGAAAAATAAAAAATTACCGAAGTGTCATCCAGTCCTTACTAGAAAAAGAAACAATTGAGCTCTATACATTAGAGAAGGGTCAATCTTTATCTCCGTGCTTCTTGGTACCCAAACCACATGGGCCGCATAGGCTTATCCCGAATTAAAAAAAAGTAAACAAATTCATAAACACAAATCGCTTCAAGTTAAAGCAAAAGCATCTGGTGCAATTTCCGAAGCATCATTGATATTAAGTAAAAATTTTTTTTAAATATTGTAGACATGCTCAATATAAGGTAATTAGAGTGGAATGTATCTTGATAGTGATGAATCGGCCTATGAAAACATACATGGAAAAATCAGGCATGAAAATTTTGTGCAAGAATTGGTTTGGGAAGAAAATGGTTTGAACCCGGAGGAAAGTAAAATATTTGGTACAACAATGTGATTTTTTTGTCACACAACTGAATAAGAGCACAGATCTAACGAACTGTACTCAACTTGTGACTTAAGTTTTATGTGAGTTGTATTTTAATTGCTTTTGCAGACAAAAAATAGCTGTAAGGGATGTATATGGATTCAGAACGCTTATTTAGTGGCGATAGAAAAAGTTCCCCCAAAATTGTGAAGGTCATTTCAATGTTATCGTTATTTTTTTTGCATATAAACACCTGTTTTTTTTATTATGCAACGTTGTAGGTTTCATATTTCAAAAGCGTTATTTTTTCTATATAATAACAACCCCTTAAAACTTTGCAATCGAAAACATTACTTTTTTCAGATGACTATATGTGATCAGATATAGCGCTGTAAAAACAAAATAAAGCGATTAAAACTAAAATTAATCGATTTAATTATTCATTATAGAACCTCAGAATGTAAAGGCGAGTTACATTTTCATGTACATAATCACTTACATTTCATATATTTAATTGTAGTATAAGCACTTTTTTTATTGCTAATACGGATAATGCAAAATTTATAACAATTTCGACTTTAAGAAGAATTTGAAAGAGGTAATGAAAGGTGTTAAATATCGGGATTTTTCATATGAAAGTTTATACAATTGTTAACAAAAGCATGCAAATTTCAAGTGCAATCACCTGTAACCTTTAACACTCAACAAATTTAACAAATAGACCCCTAAAACGTTCTAGCTTTCGTTCTAGCACTTTAAGTGTATATCGGCTTGAAGTTGTGTGGAAGAATGTGAGGTATTTTCACTGTGTCTCTTATTAGTTCTTTTCCTAAACATTAGTCCTCTCACAGCATATTCTTACATTATTGCATTAGTCTTTTACCAAATGTGCCAGCAAAACTTCTCTTGTAGCCAAAGATTTTCTTATTTCCATATACATATTAATTGTATATGTATGTATATATATATATAAATTTAATAAATATAATAATATATAATTAATAAATATAAATAATAAATATATATAAATATATATATATATGTAAAACTCCCTAGGAGTTCAAACATGGACAGCACGACTTTCTTTTGTTTCACGGACAGAACGACTTTCTTTGTTTTACGGACAGCCATTTTTCGAGAGACACACGTTTCCAAACGGACGGACAGAGAGCAACATCAGAGATAGACAAGACCATAGAAGAAAGAATAATTATTTAAAACATTGAAAATNTGACGGAGAAAGATCGGTAGCTCAGGACGTACACAAGATTTATTATTTATTGTTTACTGTTATTAATTGGTTATTTATTTAATTATTACTGTTATTAATCGTTGTTAATTATTAATTGTTATTTACCCCTGTATTTTATTTAAATATTGTCACAATAAACTCGATTTTCAGACTTCAGAATCGATCCCTGAATAAATCGAAATTTGAACCTTATATATATATAAATTTAGTTATGCATTTTACTTATATACAATATAGTTACGCATATATCATACATATATAAATATATCAATAAAACTGTCATTACAGATCCTTTCGCAACAAAGAATTATATTACTGCATATAGAAGTAATAGATAATATAGATTTATACAGTAAGGGTGATGTAATTGAGACCAAAATAATATTTAATTACGGTTTTGATGGCCATACTAAGCATGCAATATACAAATAAATATTCGAAGAATCGAAAAGTTCAACTGCTTCAGACTGCTGTCTTTTCACAGAAATACCACTGTGATTTTCAACAATTAATAACAATTCCATGGAATAACGATACAGCACAGTCCGTTAGACTTTGCAGACCATTAAAGTTACAATACATTAAAGAAACTAACATATCCTTGAAGCAAAAGAAAATATTGATCAACCAATTAAGAATTTAACAAAATTTCATTAAGCATTTCAAGGAACACAAATATTAGCAGGTATAACAGGTGTAAAATAAATTTACGAATTTTAATAACTATATCTTGACAATTTCCAATACATTTAGAGAAATTCAAATCATTTTGTTTTCACGCTGCAAAATTATTTAAAGAAACATACTTATGCTATCCAATGTCACAAACAATGCACAAATGGAATATATGGATAGCAAATCTTATAACAATCCATTTTATCAGATTCATATATTTCAAACATTAGCCTTAAAAACAGGATACATAAACAGTAACTAAATGAAATTGAAATTACTTGCAGATATTTTACCATTATTATGTATTCCATATATTCAATCATTACCATTAACATTGATATGTAACATAAATCTAGAACAAATAACAGCCAAAGAAGATCAATCTGATAATAATGAAGAATGCGAAGAAAATTTGTCAATTTAATTATTTAATTTAACATTTAAACAATTTAAAATTAAACTCAATTCCATTATATATTATAATGAAATATAATACAACACAATTGCATTAATGAAAATATTAATAATCTTGGAAACACATCAACAAGTTTTTCATGGTCAAAAAATAATTTGAACCCTATATTACATCATTTTGAAACAGATGCAGGGATAAAAGCGACTATAAATTTAAACTTCACTCGTTTCATTATCTTTCATTATTCTTTCCAAAAGAAAAATGAACTGTGAAACAATATTGGTCAATGGATAAAATATTATCTTTGAACAATCTCTCTAAAGTCATGTCAAGAGATGGATATTCAGAAATATTTAATAACATTCATTATCATTATAATTATACATTCATTATTATGATAATTATATAATTATCATAATGCACAAGATTCTAATGACCCGTTAATACTCAAATGAATTATTATAATTGTCTTTATAGCTTTTATTTTATTTTTATTATATTTTTCATTATATCTGTTATAATATTTTCCAGTATTTTACTTGTATTTTCCGATGTGTTATGCTATAATTTATTGGCATAGAAAATGTTGCTTTTTCTTCTTCCCTTTTTTTTTCTTTAGATAAAATAATAGTGCTTTTCTTGAACACATTATTGTAAATAATTAATTTCTAATACAGAAAATCAATATTTATTCAAAATTGACATAAAGATATTATAAATTTCAGCAGCAAGAATCATTTGTATGATAAAATTGTGCCTCTTTTAAATAAATTAAAGTTCATTTTGTAAAATTTAATACTATAAATAGTTTAATTTTATGATAGAAAAGGAAATTCTGAAAAGTTTGAGGAACATGGATATGAAGTCGTTTTTAATTTTTACTACAAATTACCACTTTCACATAAAGAATCTAGTCAATCTAAAGCTACTTTTGGATAAATTAAAACAGTACTTGTGTTGGGTTAGGTTTTCTATAGGGCGCAGGTGCAAAGAGAGGAGCAATGTGCTTTTACACTTGGTTAAACACAAGATACTATAACAAATTTATATGGTTTTAAACTAACTTATGAGAATATCTTGAAAACTGAAGAGTCTATTATATGTTATATTAAATGAGTGTATGGATGGATAACTATCTATATAATAAATGAAATCTCTTTACTTCTCTTAAATGAAATAATGTGTTTCACAATTATGAGCATTTAATACGGCAAATATTATGGCAATTAATAATAGATAATTACAGATGAAGACTTGCCCAGTTGTCTTATGCCTAATTGTCTTATCCAATAATAAGATTTCTTCAAAGTCATGAAATACATGTGTCATTTTATGACAATGAGGTCTTTTGAAAAATTTTCTAAAAAATGTATAGTTAATCAATAATCAAATAAATGAAATAAGTGGTTCAAAAAATAACTGATATTAACAGAAACATGATTATTTTATAAAAATGTAATATTTAACTAAAAAAGTACTGTATATGCAATGTATTTTCTTTATATACATCACTGATGCAATAAATGAGATTTATTTTTCTTTTTGAAATAGAATATTCTGTGATAGAAAAAGAAGAAAGACTTAGCATATCAGTGTAAAAAAGAATTTATGGAGACTCGTCTGTGAATAACTTCTCTTCAATATCACAAAGTGCATTTGTCACAAATACAAACATTTTTAATAAATCAGATAAATGAAATAAAAAATTATAAAAGCAAATAATATTAAAGGAGAATTGTGAATATTGTGGTTATGAATAATTATTATAAATACTTTTGTTCAATTATTGATCATTATCAAGGACACAATTTGTTTTTCAAAACAAGTAACCATTCAGTGATGAAAACATTTCTTTGCAGAAGAAAGTAAATTTATGGGAAGAACGATATAACTATTATATGAAAGCCTATAATCAATTTACATAATTAAAACCAAAACATAAATACAACTACCATCACTCTTCCATGAATATATTAAACGTAAGTATACAAGTAACCACAGAAAATATCATTAGGAAAGTGATTGAAAAATTGTGCATTCTTTACAAATGTAATAGAAATAGGCAAAGAAAAATAAGAAAATTATATTTGTTTTTATGACTTACTTTTATGTATATAAAATAATGTATCTGGTTGTTGTCTGGTCCACATTAGAGGGTGTATAAAGCTTTTCGATTAGAATATTTACCCCAAGTTTGTTAATTTATAAACGTACAAGTATAAAATATTTAGGTACATAAGTATATGTACAGAAATTTCACAAGACAACTTTCTAATAACCAAACTTTATTCTTGACCTCGCACTTGCAATCAATTAATAATTGGTAAGTAAAACCACGTGCCATAAGAATTTTATCACTAGCACGTATACTCTAGCACGTGCATTCTACCGAGTTTCGGATACAAAAGACATACTACATCTTGAGAGACAGAGAATTTCGATACGCCATCTAGTGTCACAAATACAAACTACTAAGAATACATTCAGCAGGGTCGTATACATATAGAGGTCTGGAAATTCCTGTGATGAGGGCTCTCAGTGACTGGATGATGTTGGTTAATTTGACAGCAATAAGGTATTTCAATTTATTTGTTAGGATCTGTGTAGCGAGATTTTGTGTTTGCGATCTACAATACTATTATTATTGTAGGTATTATATCGGTAAATCCATGCATATACCCTAGGCTGGTGACTAGGTTGGTTGCAACCTGGCTGCGGCTTGCAGAAATTGCTGCTTGCCACTGAATTTCGCAAAAAAAACAAAAGAAGTCGGGTTGAAACAATATTTATTTTTAATAGAAGCATTAAACTCTAAACCACCATGTGGATGTCACGTAAAATAACAAAAAAAAATAAAAAAAGAAATTTAAGATGAAAAATAAAAAAAAAGAAACTATTTTTTTTCTAACACTTAGTTTACAATTTACTTCCGAGCTCTAGACGTGACTTTTCAAGACTGGGGCTCTTACAATCTTTTTGACTTCCGATCGGATCCTTTGTCACCCCTCAATATCCCCACTATCCACGCGTTTGTTAAGCGTCCGCGACCGTTGCCACGCACGCCTTCTTCTCGAACATTCAGCGGAAGGACCGTCGGGATATTGATGGCTCATTAGGCACTTCGGCGATATACATTGTCGCCGGGTGCCGCCACATTTTTATCTCCGTCATCAGTCCATCGGATTTAAAAGTGTGCCGGTCGTGACATACCTCCCTGGTTAGATTGATTTTGGTCCTCCAAAATCTTAGTGTTTCTGCAAAATTGTTTTATGGACGCTAATTGGTTCAAAGTGTACTTTTCTCCTTTGTCTTGATCCTTTATGGCCAGCTGGCTTGAAGTTGGAATCTCGATATAAATGTTGATTGGGACTGTCGGTCCTTTAATAGTATTCGGAATTTTGATTGGCATCTTCTTTATCTGCTGCTTGAGTCTTCGTATTCTTGAAACTAGAATCTTTTTTCTTCTTTCAATTGTTTTATCAGTTCTGCCCGAGCAGCCGAAATGCTGCATTGGAATTTCATTCTGTATAGTTTCACGTTTTTCATATGGTTCTTCCAAAGGCAATTCAGGATTTCTGGTTGGAACAATGGTGCTAATGCTGAGGATTACTCAGGATTGGATTTCGTCCCGAAAGATTTCCTTCTGGGTTCTCTGCTGTTCTCAGCTGCTATTTAGTTTACAGGAGATTCTGTCATTTCGGTAGACTCCGCTCTGAACATCGTTTCTTCTTCAATCATTTTTCGCGCAGCTTCTTTTACTTCTGATACTTCTTTGTTTGCTATCGTTAGATTTTTTTTATCTCTTTTATATAATTCAATCTTACATCCTCCAATTGCTGTTTCAGTTTATATTTTTCTTCATCTTGAAGTTTTATTATATCACCTAATTCCTCCTGATGTTTTTTTTTTCTTTTTTTTTTGTATAATAATATATTTTATTTAATTGAACGTGTGCCTTAATGTAGTCATTAATTATGAAATAGAAAAAACAAATATACATTTGGCAAATCTATCTGGTATTTTTCCTTACATTATAATTCAAGAAACTAATCCAACATGTTTCCTTCACAGTTTCCTGTTGAGTGCCGAAGCGTGCAGACGTGTGTCTAGCGCTCTGCGACGCAGTGATCTAGTGTCGCCTGTTCGTTGCTAGTGTATCGTAATAGACATAATCTAAGTGTTTCCTATTCTGTCAGTGAAAAATTCCAACGCTCCTAATCTCTACCCAAATCATAGCCTCATAGCCTCTCGACTAGTTATTCACTTTGAATTAACTAGCTCGATGATGACACAAGAATCGCGACCAGGCTCTCTCGAGCTAAACACGAATTGCACCGCGCTAGCTCCCCCGTGGCAGCAGGACAACTCGGAATTTATTAACACTAAAAAACGAAAGCGTGAAACAATCAAAACAAAAGCAAACATTAACCAAAACGATACGACAACAAACAATGTCACCACTCACAATAGATTTTCAATACTCGAATCTACAGACGATTCTATGGTCGTAGTGGGAACACCAACGAAACAACACGCACATAAAAACTCTCCTCCCCCGCCAATCTTCATGGATGATGTTATCGACATCCAAACAATGATAAAGTCCATCGAGAAAGATATTAACAAAGAGGACTACACGCTGAGAATAAATAATAATCAGGTTAAAATTCTCCCGGCCAACCCAGAATCCTATATAAAACTAACAAAATTACTAAAAACCTTGAACGCAAATTTCCACACTTATCAACTGAAACAAGAAAGACCTTTCCGTGTGGTACTAAGCAACGTCCACCACTCAGCTAACATGGACGAACCCAAGTTCGAATTCCTCAAACTTGGTCACGAAGTAATTAACATCAGTAACATATGCCATAGAATCTCAAAAAACCCTCTATCCCTCTTCTTTATCGACCTAAAACAAAGACCCAACAATAAACAAATCTACAACATTAACCGACTAATGAATTCGGTAGTTAAATTCGAACCTCCCTTAGTAAAAAAAGAGATAATACAGTGTAAAAGGTGCCAAAGGTACGGTCATACGCAGAAATACTGCAATCATAATTTCCGCTGCGTAAAATGTGCAGGTATACACCCCACTGACCAGTGCACTAAATCACCAGAAACCCCAGCGAAGTGCATCCACTGTCAAGGCGACCATCCTGCTAACTACAAAGGTTGCTCAGCCTACAAAACATTATATATAAATAAATATCATAAACTCAGAGTCAAAGAGACAACCAATCAAATACCTAGTCCTCCAAAATTCACTACTACTTCAATCTCCTATGCCCAAGCAGTACAAGGAAATCAAAATACTACGAATATCCAAAGGGACCATTCTCAAAAAAGTGTTCCCAATCCACAAAACACAGACAACATCTCCAGACTCGAAAAATTAATAGAAAAACAATCAGAACAAATAAATAATTTACTATCACTATTAACACTCATCATGGATAAATTAATACGCCCCGACGCAAAATAAAACCAAGACGCATAGCTCTTTGGAACGCCAACGGCCTAGCTCAACACAAATATGAACTAGAACTCTTCCTAAAACAACAGCAAATCGACGTAATGCTCATATCTGAAACCCACTTCACCGACAAGAACTATCTAAGAATAAATGGTTATAACTTCCACCATACCCAACATCCCAGTGGTAAGGCCCACGGCTACACCGGAATCAATATCAAATCCAGCATTAAGCATTACGAGCTTGCATCATTCCAGAAGGACTACCTCCAAGCCACAATCGTAGCGATAGAAGATTGCCATGGTACAATCATCACCTCAGCAGTATATTGTCCTCCTAGACACTCCATTTCTAAAGAAGACTTTGATAATTTCATTGACGTTCTGGGCAACAGATTCATAGCAGGAGGGGACTATAACGCCAAACACACCCAATGGGGCAGCAGACTTATCACAGTAAGAAGCAAAAATCTCTTGAATAGCATAAACACCAACAGACTCAACTACCTCACCATACACGAACCCACATACTGGCCCACAGACACTAACAAAATACCAGACTTACTGGACTTCTTCATAACTAAAAACATCTCGCCTAGATATGTCCAAATCAACTCCTCGGCGGACCTCTCCTCTGACCATTCCCCCGTGATAGCAACAGTCAGTTCAACAATCATCGAGAACCCACCTAACGGCTTTATTCATAACCAACTCACCAACTGACACCTCTTTAGAGAAGTCTTTAACCACTCAACTTCAGCCTTAATTTCGCTAAAAAATAAGGAAGATATCGAAATAGTCACGGAATATTTAAACACGAGCATAATAAACGCTATCCGCTCCTCCACACCTACTAAGACTTCAATCAGCAAACGTGATTATCCCCATTACATACTAATAAAAATAGCAGGAAAACGTAGACTAAGAAGAGTATGGCAGACCCATAGAACACCGGATGACAAACGTAAACTGAACACCGCAATGAGGAAGTTAACCAAACTCATCAAAAATTATAAAAATGACTGTTTTCAAAAATATCTCTCCAATCTGTCCCCCACAGCAGACTACAACTACTCACTATGGAAGGCTTCCAGGAAACTCACGCGCCCCCCGCTATTAATCCCTCCTATCCGCCGTCCGCAAGGTGGATGGGCACGTAGCCCTATAGAAAAAGCCAACCTGTTTACCAAATACTTATCTAACGTATTTAAACTCCATTCTTTCAAAACTGCCGCGGATATTACTGATTACCTGCACTCTCCCTTCCAAATGTCTCCCCCTCCCCATAGAACCCTTCACTTCTGCAAAGATTATAGAATAAATCAGTCGCCTAAATCCCAGGAAAGCAGCTGAGCATGACCTAATATGCAATAAAGCAATCAAGGAACTCCTCATTAAAGGTATTGCAGCCATTACATCAATTTTTAATGTAATTCTTCGCCTTGAATACTATCCTAAGGCCTGGAAAATCTCACTGATTACCCTGATCCCTAAACCCGGAAAACCAATATACGAAACTAGCTCCTATCGCCCAATTAGTCTTCTTCCTACCTTGTCAAAACTCTTCGAGAAGATGCTAACGAAACGACTCCTTCCACTCCTCGAGGATTTTAAAATACTGCCAGATCATCAATTCGGTTTCCGGAAACAACATTCCACAGTAGAACAAATCCATCGCATAACACACAATATCAGCCAAACCCTAAAAAAGAAAAAATATTGCTCAGCGGTATTGCTTTACATTCAACAGGCATTCGACAAAGTATGGCATGAAGGGCTCCTATACAAACTTAAAAAAACCCTACCACATACCTATTACTCCATCCTAAAGTCCTACCTAACCAATAGACAATTCATGGTCAAATACTTAGACGCCACTACCACAACATTCCCAATAGAAGCTGGCATACCCCAAGGTAGTGTCCTCGGACCCCTGTTGTTCTCCATCTACACTGCCGATTTACCAATATCTACGGAGATAACCATAGCAACATTTGCCGACGATATAGCGCTATTAGCTTCCAACGCGGACCCGACAATTGCTTCTTCCACTCTCCAGCGATGTCTCGACTCTATGGAAAAGTGGTTTCATAAATGTGGATTCAAAATTAATGAAAAAAAATCCACGCATGTAACCTTCACGCTGCGTAAACAAACCTGCCCTCAGGTCACCATCAACAATACAATAATACCTAGCAAGGACATAATCAGGTACCTGGGCATGACCCTGAACAGGAGATTAACTTGGAAAAATCACATCAAAGACAAAAAGAAGCAACTTAAGGAAAAACTCAAAAAATGTTATTGGCTCACTGGCCGACACACCAACCTAAGTACACAGAACAAAATTACTCTGTATAAGACCCTAATAAAACCTGTCTGGACCTACGGAATCCAACTATGAGGAACAGCAAGTAATTCCAACATTGAAATACTTCAACGCTTCCAATCGAAAACGCTAAGATCCCTATTAAATGCACCCTGGTATGTCACCAACGAAACAATCCACCGCAACCTCAAGATACCCACAGTCAAAGAAGAAATATACAAGTTCAAATGCAGATGTAACACAGGAGTCAACAACCATCACAACCCTTTAGTCACCCAACTACTCCTCACGGCGGATCAGACCCGCAGACTAAAAAGAAAATACCCTTTAGATTGAAGCATTAAACTAGAATCAATCATAATATAAACTATTATAATCCAAGTTACTGTACCACGCCAAATGAAGTTACTTAAAATTCTCTAGCAGAATTGATTGTAAATAAATTACCAAATAAAAAAAAACATGTTTCCTTAAAAATTGGCTATGTTAGGCGCAAAAGTATTATAAATCCCACATAAGGATTAATTTGTAAGTTATAACATATTCAAAGATATGTGTAAAGTCGTCCTTACAAGTTTAAACACTACATTTTACTTTGATAAACCTAATACATTTGCCTTACACTTTTCAACAGTAAATTTATATTTATTTTCAATCATATCTCTAAACTTATCGAATCATTGAAATCAATGATTAGTATGTAATATTTTGTATTTAAGTATAAGTCAATATATGTTTCCTATTCTAAGACATAAATCGCATTAACTTTTAACATCATTCTTTATAATAATAATGGCTACAAATTTGTAATTACAATAACTATCAAATTTAAATTAAAACTTATCACCTTTAACATATTCTACCGCAATATTGAATATAAAACGCTTTCTACAAATAATGAATAACGATCTTAATTTTGTTCATTTCTTTAATTTTTTTTTTTTTTTTTTTGAAAGAATGCGTTTGTGATTTACTTCGAAAGATCTTAGATACTAAAATTGAAAAATATGACAAAAGCATTCTCTCTTTGGTTCAACAATGATGCCCAAAAAGGTACACATACGAAATTGAATTATAAAAATTACAATTTTTATACAATTCTTATATTCTTATAATTCTCTATATTATATGTATGTATATATTCTATGTATATAGAATATGTAACACTTAAAATTATTCATTAAAATTAACATAATAAAATTTGCTTTAACTATCATCCATTGTTTAAAATTGTTATAAATGAATAAAAAAAATCATTAACTGAAGTAATTTCTAAGTTTATATAAAGTTGCATTGATGAAATAAAACTTCAATAATCATTATTATATTTAATCTATTTTATATTTTTCAACATATATGCGACTGATATTTATATGTACTAAAGTAAGAACATCTTGAATTCTCAATGCACATACAAAGCGATTTTATTGTCAGTATATGCATGAATTTTGAAATTGCATTGGAATTCTTTCAATATTTATACTTTTTTAAAAAAATGTTTTAACTTGAACTGATAATCTCCTAATAATTTATCACTAAAATAATTTTCTTTTCTAATCACTAATTTATTAATAAGACGAATAGACGAATAGATACAAAATTAGATATACTATGATCAATATCATTAATATTGAGAAAAGCGTATTTTTGATCAGATATCACAAAATATTACACTTTTCAGTTTTATCACTATCCTTTTCTTACAAACAAAAGAATACAATAAAGATATTGTGTCTTGTATTTAGTAATTTAGTAATCTAACTAAAATTTAGTAATCATATTTTATGACTAATGGTAAATAATATTTATGAGAAATTAATACATGACAACAAATCCATACATCAAAATATAAACAAAATTTTTGTTTTTTGATGATATAAAGAGTATCATGAAGTAGAAATTCTGGAATTAAGTATCATCACTATCACTTTCTTGCTGCTCTTGAGGTTCTTCTTCCATTGAGGGAACAGTGTCCATATTACTATCAAAATAATGAGGATTCCAAGCTGGTAACCATCTATGTATGAACCACCAATGCACAGATAATCCACCATGGTTACATTCTGCTCTTTTGCATCTACCAAGAAACTGACAAATGCCTGTAACACTTCCATTCTGATTTCTGATACAGGAATCGTCACACGTATGTTGACGTTCTGTTGAACGATTAACTGAACAAACAGAAGGATGCGCGGTGGAAGAATTATGAAGAAGAAAACATAGATTTAATGTTTGATGTACTAGGTTCATTATTTGATAATGTACTAGATGCTGACGCATTTGACGTCGAAGCGCCAGGATCTACGTTATTGAATAGATTTCCTCCACCAGTTGTACTTCCAAGAGCTCTACTAATCCAATCAAGATATTTGCTAAATTGCGCAGCAGAGTCAGAATTGGGTAGAACTTTCCCTCTGCAAGAACAATTATTAGGATTTCTACAATGACATTCCGTCCTCGATGATTCAGCGGGCCGGCAAGATGTAACAGGCAGTTTTACATAAGCATATTCACCGTGGCAAAAGGGGCATCGACAATTCCTTGGTAACTGATATATTTACATATATCTAGAATATTGTCTAGAATATTGTCTAGAATTATTTCCAAATGCATCTTGATAACGTAATCTATTATGCAAGTTATGGCAACGATGACACAAATATCTTGTATCTATATATCTACAAAATGAACACATGCAGTTATAACCAAATGGATAAATGGTACGTCCAGTTGACGCGTAAGCAATATTTTCTGTCGAAAAACAGTTACGACCTAGCCTACTTAACCTATTCTGACAAAATCGATTAGATAATCGTGATGAATCTAGATAAAATTGTCTTGGCTGATCATATTGATTTCTAGATTCCATGTCATTTAAAAAGACTTGGAATATAATGATTTAAAATATGGTATTTATAGCAACGAGGATACGTTCTACTACCACAAGAATACGGTTCTTAATAAATTGTCACATATACTACACCTCGAGTTACCTCTAATATCCTGAATGAGTCGCACGATTGATCAATAAGCCATGAATAATTATACAGATTCAGTTTTTTCTCATCTATCTATCTGAATATTGTAACAAATACTTTACGTTGAATATTTTATTAAAACTGTAAGTTTTTCATAAACGCTTCAAAATTCAAAGTCCATTGATCAATCCCTCTATCCTTTCTCTTTCTCCTCACTAAAATAGATAAATTCTTAATGCAGTTTATGGAGTTTTTTTTTTGTTTAAGGTAAATTACATTTATCATCTGATATATTTTTTGAAGTAATTTCTGTCTGTACATTTTCTTCTTTCCCCCTATTTCTTTTTCTCCTTCTAATGAATTCTTTTTATTCTATAAAATAGTTTTTGTATCTTCAATTTTGTTAAGTGCAATTCTTATTTTTGATAATTTAGTATTGTTAGATAATTCTTGTGAATCTTTTACTACATCTTCCATATCATTTTGAGTGTGGCTCCTACCTTGAGAAAATTTAATATTTTGAACAGTATCATTAATTTTAATAGCTCTTTCGGTATCAAGTAAATCGCACTTGTTATTTAATATACTTTTTGAATTAACTTCTGTCTGCAGCTTCTCCTTTTTGTATTTTCCTCGACTTTTCTTTGTCCTTTTAACCCACTCTTTTCATTTTGTAAGATCTTTCTTGTATCTTCATCTTTTTTAACTTCAACTTTATTCGATCTCCTGGGTTACCTCTATGTTTCGCTTCTTTCTTTGCAATATTAGCACCTTTGTTTTCTTCTGGTTGCTTTTTATCATCACAACTCTTCGATCGCCGACTACGTGATAAGGGACTATCAAATAACATATTTATACGTAAATGAGATATTTCAATCCTGGTACGTTGGCTTAAATTCGCTTCATCAATTGTTATTACACTCGTTACTGCATTGTCATTTTCTACAGATTTACACCTATTGCTATCACTAACTGTGTCCGTTAAAAGAACTTTTCTTCGTTGACGCGCATCAGTTGTTTCGCTTTCACTATCGGAAATTGATTTTTGTTTAATACCTCTTTCGTTTTCTTCGGTCAATGCATTTTCTACATTTTCCGATGCTTTTTGTTTATTAATTATTTCAGATTTGTCTTGGATTAATTTCGTCTTTAAAGCGCTTCGCAAAATTTTATTTGTGTTTGACTGTCTTGTTTGATAGTAAACAATTTCTTCAAATTTTGGCGAAGTATCAGGTTTTACAGCAACATTATAACGATTGCGCCGTTTACTATTATCTAACATAGATGAAGGTAGACTTTTGTCATCTTTATTTTCTAAAGACTTCTCTTGTGTATTAGCATATAAATCTCTCGACATAAAATCTGCTGAAGTTTTTGGTTCTGCACTGTCACAAGCATTTTTCGCTGTCATCATTTGGTCTTCTTCTATAAGCAAATTTTCATTACTGTAAGCATTATCCTTTGCTTTTTGTACGGATTCTAATGATATATTTTGTTCAACGTTGTCTGTTGATTTTGTATCATTTTCAGCAGTTGATTTACTAACTGCTTGTAATTCCTTCATTTCAATTTTGTTTTCTTTATTTGCATCATCGTCCAAAATATTTCTTATTGAAATATTATCCTTCTTGTTATGATCTTTCTCTGCTTCTCCTAAACTTTTACTTTTTTTATCAAAACATTCTTGTAAATTTTGAGTATCTTGTGACGAAGATTGTGACAAATCATTATACAATGCTGCAATATCTTCTTTCCTTCGTTTCAAAGACTCATTTTGGTGTTCTGTCAAGCTATTGGCATCAAACATTAAGTCTGTTTTAATGAAAATATAATCCTGTGAATCGGTGTCAATTGATACTTTCTTTTCATAAGAATTTTCTACATTAGACTACAATTCTTTTGAAAATTCTTTCAAAACCATCTTTTCATTTTCTACAGTAACGTCTTTTTTCTCCAAGCTTTTGTTCAGACTATTAGGAACTAAACTACTCTGACAACTCCCACTAGCCGCTTCTTTAATAGTTTCCTGACTTCCAATTCCTAACTTCAATTCGGCAATTGTTTCTCTTAGCAGTTCGATTTCTTTATCGAGGGGTTGACACTCTTCGCTTGCTTGTTTGGTCATAGTGTCTATGTATCTTTGCGTTTGCGCGTTTTCTTCTCGTAGTTTATTTATCATTTTGATAATTTGTGACAGTTTGTCATCGTCTCTACAGGTTGATGCTCTATCTTTCGACATCCTTCTAAATATTTCTACCTCTTCGTGTGAGTCTTATTCAAAGCTAGGTCGCCTATCTCTATGTGTAGAAAATGAATCCAGCGTTTACCTTGATTTGTTAGCTTCCGTAGATGTTTTATGCTTTGCAGGTTTCTTCCGGATTCGTTGATAGTGGATGTTACGTCGCGTGAAAAGGTCCGCGCGACGTCTCTAGCTATCTGGCCGCCAAGGGTCTGCGTCGCTATTCAGGCCCCCAATAAACCTAAGGACCCACCATAAACCTAGGCCTTTTGTCTGGTTACTTATAACCAGCTCCTATTAACATTGAAGGAATCATTGTTCCTGTAAGTATTATCGGTTTATGGATGGTCCCCGGAACAATCCTTAGGTTTATTATGCGTTCGTACCAATTACGGAGAAAGCAAATATTTCCCTAACGGGAAAGCTGGTTTTCCCCATGAACAAGGTTACCTACGAGCCACGTGGGTAGGAGGCTTTCTCCTCCTATCTTCAGTTATTAACTTTGGCTATAACCAATGGGCATCGCGGGTCGTGACCCTCACTTTCCTAACGACAAGCGTGAACAACGAATCCGCGTCCTTAGTTCAAAGGGAACAACAACCACACCGAGCTTTCTTCCGTAATGCTACGAGAACGCACATCACTGTGTAGACGATATTCGTACAGTCAACACTCTGATACACATCTAAGAATCTCATCTCAGTTATACTGCAGATACATCTCTTAGATACAAATCAGAGTGGCATATCAGTTCGAGAATAGTCAGATCTCGACAACTATCATTCATCTACGCCAACACGGAACGAGTCTCCGTACGTACTCAACCGTAGTTTGACAGTCGACACTTGCAACATTGTACTATATATAAAGTGTAAATCGTTGTTGAAAATATATAGTATAATCTGTTAACCGCAGTGTTATACAAAATCAACCACCCCTATTGTCCTAACCGAAATACGGGGATCGAACTGTTCGTGGTGTCGATTATTCTAATCGTAACGGGAATTTACGACTCCCGTTGATGCGCTTCCTCGCGATCGCGTCTCCCCGCGACTGGTCGAACAAACAGTGGATTTGTCGTTAGAGATGACCGTGGTCCAAGTTGATCCTTTTCCCGTAGATTCGATGTTTTGTTTTCTCAACGAGCACTTTTCACTATCCTGGCAGGATCGCCAAAATGTCACGTAAAATAATACAAAAGAAATAGAAAAATAAAAAAAAGAAATTTAGAATGAAAAATGAAAAAATAAAAAAAGGAACTTTATCTTTTTCTAACACAGTTCACAAATTTTACTTCCGAGCTCTAGGCGTGACTTTTCAAGACTGAAGCTCTTACAATCTTTTTGACTTCCGATCGGATTCTTTGTCACCCCTCAACATCCTCACTATCCATGCGTTTGTTAAGCGTCCGCGACCGTTGCCACGCACTCCTTCTTCTTGAACATTCAGCGGAAGGACCGTTGGGATATCGATGACTCATTAGACACTTCGGTGTTATACATTGTCGACGAGTGCCGCCACATCTTTATTTCCATCATCACTCCATCGGATTTGAGATCGCAACTTTGGTATTGCTTACTTTCTGTCGAAAAAGGCAAGTTGTTAGTACATACTAAAAATTCAAATTTCATACAAAATATCTACGTTGAATTTTTTACAGTAAAGACACTGTTTTCCAATTACACGATATTAACAATAAAGCATAACGATACATGTAGTTCCATAATTCACCGCTGTCCAAAATTACAGTTCATTTTTAACTCGTTTATCTTCGTAGTTATATTTATTATTTTTTCCTTTTACAAAATTACGCAAAAATATTCGAAAAATAAATCCATGAAAAGAACGTTTGGAATATTCGTAGAATCCATGAGTTGCTGGTCTTCTTAAAAAGTTTACTCTTTATAGGATAGGCATAATTATAAATTCAGTTACAGAAAACCATTTATTTATAAACTATTTGCAAATAAAATTGTTCTTATTAGCCTCATAATAATCTCATACTAATTTCTTATTTTCGTGTTGCCTGCTTAATGTCAGCTCTCAGTCGAATATTATTTGTTATTCTGATATACAGCGTTACCTCGATTATACATTGCGTACATACATCATCCGAACGTTCTATCATCAGCATATTGTATAATTCGCTATAGTGTATTTCATATACGTATATACGTATATACCTATATACGTGTATAATACACATAGTATTTATTTCCCCCTATCAAAATTGTCGACGACAACAACTGTCGAAATAAAATCTCGTCTCAACATTTCAGTACGGTATTTACATTCGAAACGTTTCAAACAATAATGCCGCGAGGTTCGGTATATTTGTCGATTGCCGAAAAATACGAAATCCTTATGATGAAAGAAAGAGGCGAAACTCGACAAACCATAATGCAAAAGTACGGTATTTCAAGATCCACCTTGCACAATATATATACAAATTGCGAAGATATTAAAAAAAAAATTCGAGACCAACATGGGTGTCAGCCGTTCCACAAACCGCTCAACATTGCGACGTTTAGAGAATGTAGATACTGTTGTTATCCACTGGTACTTACGATGTAAGAAAAGAAAGGTACAAATGACAGGACCAGACATACAGAGAAAAGCTCTAGAAATTAATGAAAAATTGAACGGACATCCTGGTTTTAAAGCCAGTCCCTCTTGGTTGCTAGGCTTTAAAAAACGTTACAATATTACTGCTGTGGATATGATGGAAGATTATCCTATCGCAAAGGAACTCGAAGTAGCAGAAGCCTTTACAGTTGAATTTATCAAATTCCTGCAAGAATTTCGTTTCAGATTAGAGAACGTTTACAATGCCGTTTATACAGAATTGATATGGAAAGCAGTACCAGAAAAAACTTGTATGTTGAACCATGCGAAATCGACAAAAAGCATAGAAATGTGCGAAGATTACGTTACGTTACTTTTTTGTGCAAATGCTACCGGATGTCACAAGTTGCCGGTACTAATAATCGGCATCGTTCCGGAAACTCATAGTTTATACAATTCCAAAACAAAAGCCTTCACATCTCTCTACAGATCAAACACCAGTGCTTGCATGGACAGTACCATTTTCAAACAATGGTACAAAGAACATTTCTTAAAATCAGTTAAAGAAAGACAACGGGAGGGCGAACGCGAGGAGAAATATGTGTTGTTACTAGATAATGCTATGTCGTTTAACGATATCGATGATCTCTATAATATAGATCCATTAGTTAGAATTATGATTCCTCCAGTTAACATAACAGCACTCCAACAACCAATGAATTGTGGTATAATCACATGTTTCAAACGAAAGTACCGAATAAAATTACTGGAAACAATAAAGCCATTACCTATCTGGAATACGGAGGAAGAAGTGACAGACCTCTATAAAGAATTAAGCCTGTGGGATTGCTGCCGCATTGTACATGATGCTTGGTCACATGTCGACGATGCAATACTGATAAACTCGTGGGACAGCCTTTTGAAGCCTATAAACATGCGGAGTAAGAAATACATACAAGATTGGGAAGCTGACATACTTAAAGCAGTTGAATTGCTGCATAGATTACCTGGATGCGAACGGTGTCAGAAAAGCGATGTGTTATGTTGGTTTCATATTGATAATGGATATTATATAGTCAAGAAGGTATGTACCGATGAAGTTCTTCGAGAATTTGAAAACAATACTCTGGGTCCAGTGAACATAGATATTATCGACGATGAAGCTGGATCTTCCCATGCGAAGCTCTCAAAAAAGAGCTAACATGGTTCAGCGTTCAATTGTTTGCTTGTACCATTTGGTTTGAGGTACAGAAAAAGCTGTTGTTCTATAATTCAAACACATTTATCATTATTAGTTCCGATAATCAAGATTCTACTATATATGGAAGACAAGGAAAGACGCGCAATGGTATTCTTATATTTACGTTCTCTTTGAACTTTATACTTTCAATTTCGCAAATTAGAGTTAAAGTAATTGTTAAATTAAATGTTTTCTTGGAAATATAGAGATGAATCGATGTATGTATTAAACAAATATATTGTCGCACAAATAAATGATGATGACCTTAAAATCATATTTAAAAAATGTCTTCTAGAAAAAACATTATCTACTAAATAGCATAACCTTGCCTTGCGTAGTTCCTTTCATAATATTAATAACGAAGTTATTTAGGTGCCCCGATTTATGTATCCCATTCTGTATATCAGCGGATATTTATCAGTGCGAGTACCTACCAAAGCCGGTAGATACGCGACTAATCAGTGCAAAACTTGAATTTTGTAATCGAGGAACTTAGGAATCGTAACTTAGGAATCGTAAATTCCCGTTACGATTAGATAATCGGCGCCACGAAATGATTGATCCGATATTTCGTTTAGGATAATAGAGGTGGTTGAACAGATTACAACACTAAAGTAACAGGTTATAATATACACTTTATTCATCAACTTTGTGGACATAGACAGTTACGCTCGGTGCGTATAGATATAAGTTAAACAGATGACTGATCTAAGGCTGATAAACCAGTCAAGACATTGACTGGTCAACGCATGAAAAACCAGTCAAGAGATGTTGACTGATCTAAAAATGGGAAACCAGCGAAATTCTGTGACGATGCTGTTGTCACACGCTCAAGAAGAGCATCCGCTCAGAAACAGTAATCAGAGATAAGACATCGACTCCGAGCTTCGGACTTCTTTGGACACATCACCACCTTATCATCATGCCCTATACCAAGGCTGTGACGCACCTTAGTCCACATCAAAGATAGGACATCGACCACCGAGCTTCGGACTCCCTTGGACACATCACCACCCTATCATCATAGCCTATACAGAAGGTATGACACACCTTAGTCTACATCATAGATAAGGCATCTACCTCCGACCTTCGGACACTTCTACACCGAGCCCCCCAACATCCCCAAACCAAAATATATATATGCCGAGACTTCAGACAGCTCAAGTAGTTCTTGCGCAGCCCTTTTCTCCGGTTCAGTGTCAGTCTATTACCTGTAAGTAGTGAATTTATAATAAAGGTTCAGTAAAAGAAGATTAATAGTTGAGTTACGACTCTGTATTCCTTCCATTTGCCATCCAACCCTGAATTCCACGTGACACTGTCGCGCCTGTTGCTGGATGTTGGTCGTCCCACCACTGGTCATTTGCGGGTAGAAATCCCGCGAAAAATGGGAAAACCCATGTTTCTTCGCTGATGGATCAATAACCATAAGAGAACGTCTCGACTTGAATATATTCTATAACGATTAAGGGTCCTAACGGTAAGATACAAATGCTCAGTTTTATTACAGTTCCTTAGGATTATTGCGGTCTGAATAATTATATTTGCACAGCTAGTTGTCGCCTCGACCGAGGAATGGATTCCGGGTTACGCGCGGAGTCACCGGACGTAACAAAGAATGGCTTCGTGGGGCACGCAGCAGGTGATAGTAGTGGTGCCAGCTGCATATTTTCCCAAAGATAATTCTAATTTAAATATAAGAATGGGACTGACCGTAGCCACGGCAAAAATTCTTCCTAGGATTGAGAAATGCTATAGATGTCATCTAATAGGGCATTCAACGGGTCAGTGTAAAGCGATCAGCCCTGACAAGGAAATATGCAGAAGATGTGGAGGTAAAGACCACAATATGTCAAACTGCAACAACGAGCCGTGCTGCGCGATGTGTAGCGCCCATAAACTAAACAACACAAGGCATGTCACAGGCTCACTGGCGTGCCCTACATACAGATTGACTTTGAGACAGGGTTAAAATTAAGATCTTGCAGATTAACCTGAATAGGTGCAAACTGGCACAAGACTGAATGTACCAGTACGCTTGCGAGTACCGAGTAGATGCGGTTGTCTTCTCAGAATCGTATAGGCAGTAAGCGTACTGCTTTAACGATGCGAAAGATGACGCCTCCATTTGGATTACACTGTTCAATGGCAGGTTTCCTAACGAAGATACATTAATTAATAAGAATGGAATAGTGGGCCTGGTAATTAACGATTGCTTCCTCATAAGTGGGAATTGTTCGCTCAACATTAACAAAAATGAGTTTAATAAATACGTTAGTAAATATTCTGAGGAAAGACAGTAGGGAATATCATAAAATCATTATGGTGGGAGATTTTAATGCAAAAACGATGGCTTGTGGAGGAAATAAGACAGACAAGAGAGGGATAACATTAATGGAAATGTTATGCAAGCATGGTCTGTTTCCAATTAGGCTGAGACAAAAATACTCATTCATTAGGAATGGGAGAACTAGTTGCCCGGATGTAATCAGTGCAGATAATTATGCGACTAATATACACGAGAATAGTAAAGTCTTAAAAAATTATTCAACCTTTGACCATTACTATATTTTACACAAATTCAAAACGAAGATAAGCAGTAGCAAATCTAATTATTTTAAATTTTCTACGGAGGAACTTGAATCCGAAGACTTTATTAAAAAATTTGACGATATAGTAAAGAATAAAGAAGTTTTTAACAACAACAACGAAGCCGTAATGACGAATATTTTCAAGACAGTATCGAGGAAACTTGCGAGACAAGTCTAAAAAGATTGGAATCCCAATAGGAAATAAAAAAAGAAACTATTGGTGGAATAATGTAATTAAAAAACTTAGGAAGAAAATAATAGATTCCAAAAGAAGGGCCATGAGAGCAAGGACAAAGAGTGTTGATCCTTATCTTAAATCATTGGACGATTTCAAGAAAATTAAGAATTTGCATGAAAGGACAATAGTCAAGAGCAATGAAAAAGCATGGGGAAAATTCTACGAGATTTTAGAATGGGACCATTGGGGAAGACCTTATCGCACAGTTATAGCAAGAGCAACGAATAAAATTAAAATGTTTCAATAAAAGTATTATTGAAACATTGTTTGTGACAAAGTTGATCCCGCTGCAAAAAAATTAGATTTTAGCAGGGTATAAGGGTAATAATGGAGAGCAGCACGATCTGACAAAAAATATAGACGATGTGATCGAGATCACTAGGAAACGCAACTCTAAAATAGCATTAGATATAGATGGTGTGCCTGGAGAAATTATCAAACTTATAGTAAACAAAAGAAGCAACGAAGTATGCAGAGTGTTGAACCGCATTACAGAGGAGGGCAGAATACCGAAGAAGTGGCAAATGGCACGAGTAATTCTACTTTCTATGCCGGGCATAGATTTTACGTCATTGGGTGCATTTCGACCCATAAGCATATTACCAGTACTAAGTAAAATTTTTCATAAGTGCTTCAAATTGCCGATAGAGAGATGTATTTGGTCAGATCCGTTTCACAGTAGACAATGTGGATTTCGAAGGAAGCATAGTACTGTGGACGCGGTATGCCAAGTGATTAAAATAGCGGATACCTGTAAGAAAAAGAAACTAGTATTCGTCTTAGTCACGATTTATATAAAAAACGCATTCAGTACACTAAGTTTGAAGAAAATGATGGAGGAAGGAAACAGAAGGAAATTACCCTTAAAACGCGGGAGATTACTCTGGAATTATCTGGCGAATAGAAAAATCGTGAATAATGCATTTGGTACGATGGAAAGTTTTATATATGCTGGGGTACCACAAGGCTACGTGCTAGGACCCTTCTTATGGCACCTTGTATACGGCGAGCTTCTGCTTAATTTGCGAAAAATTAATAAACTAATATTGCAGTATCGGGGTGAAACACTGGAGAAAATCCCGATGGTACTCTAGGCGAGAAACAATAAAAATGCTGAATGATTGGAGGTCCCAATGGATCATATTTTATGGTGCAAATAAAAAATACATTTTTATCTTGTAATGCTCAGGCAGCAGTACATAATTAATTAACATATTTTTATTTTTGATACATTACATATCAGCAGATTTTTTATTACGGACATCTACAGACCGCATTGTAACATTTTATATTATACACTTTTATAATATTAGATGCAAGTACTGTTACGTCGGGCGACACTCTACCTAGACCAGGCCACACACCGCGGGCAAGATGGCAACCAGATGTCCGCACATCCTTACTGCATACCCTCAATAGTCTTAAGGATCTATCATAAATCTCAAACATTTTCTAACTAAAGTCCTTCAGACCATACAAACATCCCTTTACTGACTCGATTCTAAAGCTTATTGTTTACTACGGGAAGACACGGGAAAGTTAGTTTTTCTCACGTACGATACTTCACACTAGCAACTATCTATCGAGGGCGGCTAAGACCCTTCCTAGTCCACCAACCTTCTTTTATCCAATCAGAAGCAATGTC
>JACXIM010000061.1:68606-129243 GCA_014737505.1 Bombus sibiricus
AGTTTTCAATTTTTCTTTTCGACATTGTAACGAATTAGGGCAGAGATTTTAAGTTATACCGTTCGTTGCTCGGCCAAGATTCAAACTGATTTTGTAGAAAGTGGAGAAATGAGAAACAAATGCGAAGGAATGGAAACAAAAGAAACGAGAGGTAAGACCACCAGATGAGCGACTCGCATTATGAAAATATCGATGGGAGTGTCACGTAGAATTAAACTTATATTTTAAAGATGAGGAGGTTGAGTCGTAACACAACTACTATCTTTAATTTCTAACAAAGTTTATTGAATTACAATAATCGTGACTTAAGATGTTGACTATTCTAACAGTGAAGAACTAGTGAGTTGGAGTCGCGATGCTGTGCCGGAGGAAAGCTGGCGATGGGTGTGACTAAAAGTAAAGGATCATCGGATTTGTTCCTGACAATTTGGTTAGGAAAGTGAGGGCAGTAGACATTGTTTCTAATTGGTTGAAAGAAGGTTGGTGGACTAGGAAGGGTGTTAACCGCCCTCGATAGGTAGTTGCTAGTGTGAAGTGAGAAAAACTAACTTTCCCAGGTCTTTCCGTAATAAACAATAGGCTTTGTAAACGAATCAGTAAAGAAATGTTTGGTCTGAAGGACTTTGGTTAGAAAATGCTTAAGATTTATGTTAGGTCCTTGAGGCTATTGATGGTATGTAGTAAGGATGTGCGGATATCTGGCTGCCATCCTGCCCGCGGTGTGGCCTGGCCTAGGTAGAGTGTCGCCAGACGTAACAGTAGGTTTTTGAAGTAATTGAGGGTACGCACACATCTGACCGTCTAATGTGGACTGACGTTACAGGAGCACCGAGCAGAGAACGCTTGGTACTGCTGCACGCGTGGCCTGACGGAGATTTTTTTGAAAACAGGCGTAGCAGTCATCGTGTTAAGGAGAGCTATACTATTACTCTATATCTTTGTTAGACAAAACGTTCATCCCTTGACCGCGGCCTCGTTCGGCGACTGGCTGTCGCCTCAAGCCCAAACTCACTATCACAAGTCTCGAACAATTACAATCGGATTGAATGACGACAATTGCCCAATTACGGCTATGGTAGAATCTAGATTAAAGTGTTAAGGGATTTTCTCAAAATTCCAAAGGGAAGGCTTCGGTGTCCTTTCATCTCCGACATATATAACAATTAGAATGAAGATACATAATTGTTTCAATAACCGACACTGATGTCATAACTATTTTCAACCGCTTATGATGCATTTAAAGTTTATACTTAAAAGTTCTTTTAGATAACGTTATATATTTTAGGTAAGGTTATTTTAGATATTTATAATTGTTTGCGAAAAAATTGTGTAAGCATTGTAAATTTTATAAATTTACTTAAGGCTTTATAGAAAAATCTGTTTTGTCGTCATTACTTTTACTTGATACGGTATACCTACCATTAAATGAGTTTTCCTCCTATAAAATACAGCAAATTTGGTAAAATTGAAAAGAAGAAAGAATAATTTATATCGAGTACCGCCGTAACAAGTCCCTCAAACCGTTTGGTGTTTGTAGGACTGTGGTTCCTTAACTTCCTTTAACAAGGACGCAATTTAAGAAATGTACAGATATTTTAGCACATTTTTTATACAAATGCTAAAATTTACAATAACACGATTAAAGAAAGGAAAAGAATCTTGCTTAGTTAATAGGGAACACTGATTTAATGTTTACATGCACTACAAAAAATGTATATATACACATAGCATAACAATTTTTTAGAGGATAGTTTTTCTTTCCTTAGGGTATTAATAGGTATAACTCTGACTATGTCGGAGCTAAATATTTACAGGAAAGAAGTTCGTGAAAGTTCTCATTGTCCCTAACCGATCTTACTTATACTATACAGCCACCTATATTTAATTAATTCCATAGAAATATATGCTAAAATTTTAATAATTTCTACACCTTTATACTATGCTGTGAAGTTATTTTACAGTGTATAGTCTAAGCGTTGAGTCACATTAATAGCAGAATGAATCAGTACATATATTGGAGAATTAAAACTGTGGAATTACAAGAGACTATATGACAATTGACGAAACGAATGTCGTTTTCGAAATGGATCGAAGTCCGAAGTATATAGTAAAATTGTACATTTAGCAAAAATGGTTGTGATAGCAAGAATTTCAAACTTTGGACTAATTAGTCCAAACTTGAATCCGATTGAAATTCTATGGTCAATACTGAAAAAGCAATTAAAAATGTTATAGTTATTAAGTATTATTATTTTAATTAATTATTATTATAATGATATATTAATTATAGTAATATAATACATTAATTATTTACTATTAATTATTTAATATTAATTATATTAAGTGTTAAGGTATTTTAAGTATTAAAAAATATTAAGTTCGTTTAAAGCTGTTATTTTGTATCTCTTTTTTGTGTGCGTATCTACATAAGCAAACTAAAATAATTAGTAAACTAAATCGAATATAGTAAAATTTTTACACGTGTATTACAATAAAGTAAACGTAAATTAATATATGTGACAAATTCCTTTCATTATCTATCGTGATATGTAAATAAATTGTCCATTTCAACAAAAACACTACATTGGTTAAACAATTTAGCTCTTTGCTTTATTTTATATTTTAAATGTACAATTTTATTTATATGCAGTATAAGAATGATAATTCTCAGGATGTTAAAATCGTTATTAGATACATATTTATTTAATTAGTCTTAATCTAAATATTTTAGGCGTAGATTTTTGCGCAGTGGTCGTGCGCAGGATCGGCTTGTAATTCTGAAACAAAGCCAATCAGTAACCAGTACTAGTTCATCGTGATAGAACTAAGTATGTTTTCTTATTCGTATCCAAAATGCGGTACATTGCACGTTCCACGTGGTTATGTTTACCAAGAATTAATTATTATTAGTTATAAGTGGTAAGTGAAGAATAAAGTTTGATTATTAGAAACTAGAGTTGTGAAGTTTCTGTAAATATTTTATACGTTTCTAAATTGAAAACTTTGTGTGAATTATTTTAATTGAAAAACTTTGTTTCTTCTGTATGGTGGATCATACAGCAACTAGATAGATCATTCTACATGTAAAAGTAAATGATAAAAACAAATACAGTTTTTTTAATTCATCTTGTGAATTTCGTTACATTTTTGGTTTTTATTATACTTGCATAGAATATGCAATTTTATAGCTACTTTTTTTAATGATAGTTTCATTGGTTATTTATACATTCATGTTCATGTAAGAGTGATGGCAGTTATATTTATATTTTAGTTTTAATTAAAAGTATTAATTACAGTCTTTCATATAAAAGTTATATCGTTCTTCCCATGAGTTTATTTTCCTTTGCAAAGAAATGTTTTCATAGCTGAATGTTTATGTATGTCGAAAAACAAATTGTGATATCAATAATGGTTACTAATAACTGAACAAAATTATTTACAATAGTTAGTCCATAACCAGAATATTTAAAAATCAATATTTTCTAATAAGTGTGACATAATCATGTTTTCTTTAATATTAGTTGCTTTTTGAATCTTTTATATTATTTAGGAAAGAATGAAGGAAAACGTTATTTGTTGCATCTGTGATATATCTGGTAAAAACATGTAGTATGTACAATACTTTTATAGTTAAATTCTATGTTCTTATAAAATAATCATGTTTTTGTTAATAGCAATTGCTTTTTGAGCCTTTTATTTCATTTATCTAATCGATTATAACTTTTTAGAAAACTTTCTCAAAAGTCCTTGTTGCCAGGGAATGATACCTTATCATACCTTTTGTAATTTTGAAGGAAATTTATTACTGAATAAAACAAATCTTCATAAGTTCTTTTCTGTACTATTATGGTAAGTCTTTTTTAGTAATTATATGTTATTAATTTCCATAATGTCTCATATATTGGCTGATTTTAGTTGTGAAATATATTATTTTATGCAAAAGAAATGAAAAATTCCACTTATTTGTTATCTTTTATATTTGTTATCCAAAAATTATGAATGAGAAGAACAAATCTCATCTTTAGTCTCATACATACTTATTTCTGCACTTATAAGGACTAATTAAATTTTATCCTAAACTATTAGAGCTGAGCATTATTTAAATAATATATCAAGTCCCATAACTGCAAAATCATTAAAAAACTTTCAGTCTTTGTATGTTGTGTTGCACACTTTTATATATTGATATACTATAGAACTAAATATGCCATGTTTGAAATCATATTGGGAAACGATTTATATATTTCATTCCCCAATGGATTACATAATGTTCACTGAAGAAAGAAATGTGGTAGAAGATTAATTTATTTCCATTTCTAGACATAATAGTCTATAATAATTTATTATATACGGAGATTTATGAACTTAGAATGTAATAACATGAAATTGTATCAGTAGCTTTTATAACAACAATTATAATAAATGCCAAGTAAATAGCAGAAGTTTATACAACAAGTTTATAGATTATACAAAGTGTATGGAGAGGATGTACACGAAATATGCACTTAGGAAGGAATAAAATAGTTCATACAATTGTGTTTAATTGTATTTGTGGTAACTGCTGATCACACAAAATAAGTATTAATATCTGACACAATAGTGAAAACTGTAATAATTATATTGATTAGGGCACACCTGATCAATTCCAGTTATCTTGAAATATATTGCCAAGGTCATTCTCAACTTTATCCTATATGACGGCTTCCAAAATACTTATCATAGAAAACTTTTATGTATACATACATTGTGCTTGTTGTAAGAAACGTTTTGAAATATTATTAGCGCCATATTACAAAATTTGATCCCAGTCTGATAATATATATAAAAGTTACAAAATATTTAATGCAAACTTATATTTATTAAAAAATTAATATATATTATAGACAATCATCTTAAGCATATACATAATAAATATTTAATAGTATATAGTAATATAGACCCACTAAATGCTACTATTAACATTATTGTGGATGGTTGTCTGTATAAATACTTTTGTGATTTTTGAAAAATATGTATATGTTTATACTAAATATCTTATAATTTCAGTATAGATTTTTAAAATTCTTTAAAATTTCTCCAATATATTATATACTACGATAATTAGATTTCATTATAGCGCTAATGAAATTCTAAAATGTCGTATAACATACGTAATATACGTGATATGCTCACATTGCTCATAAAATGTATCGACAAATGTACAAATACTTTTATGAGTCTATTATCATATATAACTGCCGCTTGGCTTTAGTTTTCAAATTTCAAATAATTAATGCTTAGTACTGTATGCGCCATTTAACGGTTTATTCTATAAATTTTTGTTCTATAAACAATTTTTCAATGACGCTAGGTATTTGATACATCATTGATCAAGTGAAGATCAGAGTAAAGTGCAGCATTCCATACATCATTAGATTAATTGAAAATAAATTTCTGTAAATTAAATTTTTACCAGCAGATCACCGATATGACCAGCCCTCCTTTAGCAAATCTGTTTAATTAATAAGAAAACCGTCACTTGGCTTTCATGGTACAAAAGAAGCAATATATATGTAAATCACGTACCAAGTTTGATACATTATAAGTCATATAAATTTTTAAACAAGCATTAGATAATAACAGTATACATGTAACAAAAAGAAAAATTCCATTTTATGATACATATAGATTTATTTATTGAGCACTTTGGTATGTGCTTGCATAATTTTTACATTTACAGAATTAATAAAGAATTCAGTAAATCACTACTTTCGGCAAAGTTATTAATAATAATATCCGGATTCGAATTTTTTAAAATATCCTCCTTGATACACATAAGCATCAATGAATATAAATTTTTCTGTGGCAAGGTATTTCGCAATTTATTTTTTATAAACCGTAAAGTAGAAAAGCTTCGTTCACAGGGTGTTTGAGTCATTGATAATGCGAGCAAATATTTGTATGTTAATCCCAATGAGGAGCAAGCATTTGTTGGTAAATTATATTGATTAAATATTTCGTAAGAACAAAAGGCACAATCGTTGCAGGATTGTCGTTGTTTAAGTATTTTATTAATTTCTTCATTTTCATATTCATATATATCACTTTCTTCCGTGATGCTTATAGCAAATGCTTGTTTTGGTATTCTCTTCAAATTATTCCACTGATAATGAATAATGATAATAACGAATAATGAAATTATTGTACTCATCTTTAAAATTTGCAAAACTTACATGACTGCATCTATATGTGTTTCACTTTTTTTACCATAGGAAAAAGTTTTGAGATCAAGATAGGCAAAATCAGCATATAATGGTTTACTGATTAGAAAACGACGATAAATACTTTCACATACAACATCAAATATTATATTACACATCAATTCGATAATTTTCAATTCTACATTAATTATATAGTTATCTGGAGCTCGTTCTCCTATTGCACCGTTTTTCCGTTTTATTCTGGTAACAGGCGGCGATTCGTGAATTTTTAGATTATATTCTTTAGAATATGTAAATTTACTTTTAGGCCACGTTACAAAGATATCAGCAGTTTTTATCATATTTCCAAAATTGCTATATGATTTCAAATTTTCATATGTTTCCTTTGCCATATTACAGGTTTTAAATAGATCTATCCCACTTGTTTGGAGATATTTTGATGAGGATGTTGTTAATACAAATATTTCTGCTGTAAGTATATTTTCATATCTTAATAGTAAATCTGCAAAATTTCTTTGCTTTGGCACACGTTTCAGGTTTGCATATTAAAAAGTCTTCAATATTTAGTAATTTAATTATGATGACAATATATAAAGCAGAATTTGCAAACAAACCAGATACTTTCTTTAAGGCGATATCTTTAGATCTCTATCATGTTTTTCCTATAGTTAACAATTTGCAATATCACGAATCCCTACATACAATTTCCCATATATTCATTTTTTGGTAAGAGTCACGAATAAACACTGCATATTCGTTTACGAGCCACGAAAAAAAACCATTATACTAACTTTGCATATTCGCCACACCGTCTCTGTTGAATTACTTACACATATTTTAACATGAATATTATTAGCGATCAATATTTGTTTTACAAACTCAAACTTAATTTCTCCTGTTGTAGATTTTCAGTTTATGATAGCTACAAGCCTTTTGTAAGTAAAGTTAGAAATATAACGTATAGTAATTCGATATTTTCCTTTCGTTGATATAATATATCTTGCATGGAGTCGACCTGTACTGAAAACATTTTTGATTCAATCACTTCCTTTGCAATTGTCTCCTGAAGTAGTGCACTGACTACTTTAATGAAGTTACTAATTGTAATCTTAAAAATCCACATTATCGAAGATTCCCTACTTTTATCTGGGGTCTTTCAAGTTTTTTAGTGGTTTTTATGCATTTTTGTGCCCTTTCAAAGGAGTGTCATATTTACTAAGCAAATGTACCATGTAAAACGTTACCATACTCTTCTGTTTCATCTTCTTGTTATAAGATGCTTCAGATTTACACTCTCTGCAACTTAATCCTCGTTTACCGATAACTGTGATTGTGTCACGTCGGTTCGAGATTATTTTTATTATTACGTACGTTCCGCACGTAAGGTGAGAGATTGATACTTCGATTATGATAATTATTGCAAAATTTGTTATATAAACTGACAGAGTAAAGATACAGAATGTCGTAACAGAACAGAACAGAACAGAACAGAACAGAACAGAATGTCGAGTGCTGACTTGGGAGGTTTCTTTATATCAAGTATTTAATTCCTGTGGTGGGGTTATCGCTGGATGCCGGTCGCATAGGTGTGCTGCTACTGCTTAGTTACTATTTTGACGACTATGGTATGCAAAAATGTGATTATCCTAGCGCTGTATTCCGAGACCCCTATGACAACTGCATTGATAATTCTTTTCAATATTTTTCACTTGTTATGAATTTGTTACTACCCAAGTAATATTTTATTGATCCATAATTAATCCGTGTACAATAGCGGTCATATATTTACGTTCAGGTTGCATTTTAATTTTTAAACTACCTGTAATCTTTTGAAAAATGCATAATGGTGTAGAAATCATGTTTTTGTAAAATTTGAACCTCCTTTTATCACATATTAGAAAAGTCTTTATTTATTCCAAAAATTCTATAAATTTGTATTTTATGTTTAATAGTAGTTTCGAGAACGAGCATTGCTTGCATATAAATTAAAAATTAATATATTTTTGTATCAAATGTTTACTTACAATCGTAAGTTCTTAGTACCTAGTAGCTAGTTCTTTTTGATCGTATCACAGCTGCACATTTCCGTGACATGGAATCAATCAGACTCATACTTCTATCCGGAGGTATTCATCTCCACGCTTCTTCTACTGAAGTGTGAAATTCTTCCAAATTTTGCGACTTTCGTTGTATTTTCTACATATTTTTTCTACGTTGATTCATAACATTTCTATGAAATTCAGGTCGGGAGATTATGTCTGTTATTTCAAACAATTAATATTTTGATCCGATAAAATCATCTTAATGACGCGTGTGATATGTTTCGAATCATTATCTGCTTGATAAATTCAGTTATCTGTCATGCATTTTTCTCTATATGATAGCAATACCTCTTTTACTATATTTAAATAAACATAATGGCCCATGATTCTCTGATTCGATGAAGGGTACACTATTCATGGACATTGTACTCTAAACAAGTACCGATCCCACACCTCTTTTGATCGTTGATTTTGTCACAAAATATTTTCGGTATTTCTTTCCGATGTAATATCTAACATAAGTTTTTCCATCGGCTCTGATTCTATTATATTTCGATTCGTCTATGAAAATTACCTTAGATCACTGCTCTTGTGTCCAATTCAAGTACTTTCTCGCGAAAGAAATTCTGGTTCGTCGGTTTTTTCCAAAATAAAGGATTTCTTTTGTACGAGCCCGAACACTCGCATGACCTTGGCTTTATTGGATGCGTGACTATTAACACTGTGGGAACTGGAGACGCGAATTCGCGTCTTTCATACTTCATGCGGTATCTTATAAAGATTTTAACTACTGTTAAACAAAAGAGGAAAGAAAATGCAATGGATGCTATAAACGAAATGTTATGAAAGTGTTTTTACATCACATACTTGAATAATACGAGACTGTTATCGATATATTGATATAATATTGGTTGTCCGGAAAGTTCGTTCCGATTTAGAAATTTGGTCGACATAAAAAGTCATATTGAAAAGTTCGTTAGATGCGTGTTCGCTCAAGATTCTGGAATAAATGCTGTGCCGTCTCTCATGGTCCTTTTACCGGAAGGTACGGCATCTTCCCTACTTTATGTAAGAAATACAAAAAGCGAATGCAACAGTCACGTTTGCCATACCAACCTCACGCAAAGCCCTTTTAGCTTGTACGCTAACGAGAGAGGACATAGATTTCGACTACTTCAAGTGGCTTCGCTATCTCTTCCTAGACTCGCGTTTTCAAGCATCACATCGCAAGTCATCGGGACCGTTGGCCCACATACCATGCGAATGAGGAAATTATAGCACCTTCAAGTGTTGATGTTCATTCGTAAACAGAAAACCGCGATTTTTAGAAGTCGCTGCGTCTCCTCTATAAAGGACTCGACGCTTTTATTCAGTAATGAGAAGACAGCCAAAAAATGGGAGATCAGTTTGTTGAATATGGCGCAAAAATTTGTGCAGATGTGTTATCAGATGTACCAAGTAATGTCGAAAGTGAAGATAATATTAGTGATAGTGGCAATGAAATTGATTTTACTAGAAATAGAAGCACTCGTCCTTTGCCGAGCGACTCAGACAATAGTGAAGTTGATGAAGACCTTTATATCTCTTACGAAGCAAGTTCATGAACCAAGCAAAACAAAATTCCTATTCTGGAAAATTTTATAGGAAATCCTGTTCTAAAGCAATTTCCATTCGATCATACTAACATTAATGAAATCGTAAGTTTATTCTTTGGAAATGATTTCTTTGAAATGCTTTGTCGTGAAACCAACCTATATTACTATCAAAATGAATACAGATGGAGGAAAAACCATAAAATACTAACGTGGGCAGACGTAGAAATAAAGGAAATAAAAAATTTCTTGCTCTTGTTTTCCTTATGGGATATGTAAGAAAGGATCGCATTAAAGATTATTGGTCTACTGATCTATACTTAGAAACTCCGATATTTGTAAAAGTAATGACTCGGAACAGATTTCGACAAATTTTATAATTGCTCCATTTCAATAATAATAATTTGCAAGGTAATACTACAGATAAACTCTTTAAAATAAAATCAATATGAGATTACTTTGTAAAAATATGTCAACTCATATATAAGTCAAATCAAGAAATATCTTTGGCTGAAGTTATGAGATACAATGGAAAGGAAGACTAAAATTTCGATCATGTAACAGGGCAAAGATCATAAAATATGATGTCCTCGGTCGAGTGATATGTGAAGCTATTACAGGATATATTGGAAATATTGAAATTTATAGACGAAGAGTGGAAAGATTAAAGGGAACAATTTTATCTCTTTTAGAACCGTACCTCGATCAGGTACCACGTCTACCAAGATAATTACTATAATAGTGTAAGAATTATTGCAATTTCACTCAAGACTAAAGTAGGAATATGCGGAACTATGAGAAAAATAGGAAACTTCCATCAGATTTCAAACCACAAGAACTAAAGTTGAACTAAATACGAAACGACCTTTAGACGAAATGGTGAAATTCTCTTTCTTTCATGGAAGGATACTCGACTAGTATATATTATTTTGACAATTCATGGTGCTAGCACATTTCGTAATATATGCCAAAATTGTAACATAAAAACGAAGCCTACTTGTATCGATAAATATATGATACTGGCATGAAAGGAGTGGATAGAGCAAATCAATATTTGTCATACTATTCAATACTTCGTAAAAGAATTAAGTGGTGAAAGAAAGTGGTGGTTTGGATAATTAATTGTGCATTATTCGATTCATTCGTAGTATATAAAAAGTTAAACGCTACGAATAAATTACAGTATACATTTTTTTTACTTCGATTGATGAATGATTGGGGAAGTAATGATTCTGAAGCAGCAGAAGAAGATGTAGTTAAAATTGTCGTCAACATGTACCAGACATGCTTCTTATAGGGATCCGCCAAGAAGATAATCTGGGATTATGCGCCAGCTTATTTTAGAACAAATTGTTGGCACTGGAAAATAGAAGTATCCAGGGAGAAAATGAGGCGTATGTGCTACAAACAACAGAAGGTGCGACAGACGATATATTGGTAAATTTTGCTTAGTACCTCTCCATCAGGGAAATTGTTTCCAAACATATCACACTAAAAAATGGTACTGGAAGTATCTTCAAATATGCTCATTGATTTTTAATAAAATATACTTGTTAAATGCTATTAGGTCGCTCGGAAAATTCGTCTCCGATTTTTAATAAAATATTACACTTGTTTTAAATGCTATTGGTTCGTCCAGAAAGTTTGTTCCAACTTAACAAATATAAGGAATTTGGACGACATAAAAAAATCGTGTTGGAGTTTTTCGCCGAAAAGCCAGAGGTCCTGGAAGGATGGAATATTGAAGCTACGTGAAGAATGATAAAGGTTCTGGAACAAAATATCGTACTTATATAATTCAATAAATGTATATCGAATCGAAATGTAAATCCGAACGAACATTCCGAGCGATGATTTGAATCTTTTCAATTGCTCCAAAAACAGTCAGGAATTCAGGCTATGTGCGTGTCAGAATAGCCGGTCCCCAGAGTGTTAAGGGACTGTACCTTCTAGATATGATATAGAGTGGTCATTGTTATGTTGTGTCCGACCGTCTGATCACGACCACTGATCTTCATAAAACGCAGGAGAACGGTACAGTACGACAGATTGGTTTAATTTGCCTCGTTGTGTCCGACGGTCATACCACCACCACCTAAGAGTATCACAAGGTGGGGAACAACTCTACTTTTGATGACTGCTCTTTGGCGTCTCTGCCCTTCGTGTGCGGCGATCAGACCATTATTGGTTCTTGCAAGATGGAAAACAATAGCTTGATTGATTTCTCGCATCTGCTCAGTTGTTGATCGCTCAAGATGGTGGTGAAGGATAAAAATTTGTGTCTTTTATCAAGTGATATATGACGCTGTTCGCTCTTTAATAGTTTTTGAGCCTAGATTCCTCTTAGGGGTTCACTCAGTCCACTCAGCAATGCCATAAATCCTTATCTTTCTGTTCATGGTCTTGAACATCTTTCTTGCAACTCTGTCTTTTGATCCAAATGTGTTTAATCGATGTCGGGCTGTTCTCACACTATTATTGTCAACATTTGGTACTATTTCTTCAGGAACGTCAACGTCTGTTTTAAATTTGTTCACTTTGGATAAGCGAAGGATTCGATCAGTTCGAGCATCGGTTTTTCCTGTTATACACTTCTGAGTAATTCAACAGCTTGACAGGTAATGACAAAAGTTGTATACAATGTTGATATTTCGACTTATGCAGCTACTAACACAATATACGTAAGTAATTGTCAGCCTTTGGTTCACGATAAAAGTAAATATGGCCTTCAATTCTGGGACTGAAAAAGGCTTTACTTTATTTTAGATATTCTTACATGTTTAACAACAATCTGTGTGCCATCCAAAAATTGATATTTGACCTGTATGTCAGTATATTACCGCCACTGTATTTATATTGCAATTAAAAATATACACTTCTGAACAAGTTGAGTGAACAGAACTTTCTTCATGTTCTTCGACTTTTTAATACTATTGAACATATAGTACATTTGTATTGTACGTGCAAGAGTGAGGGAACGTAAAGCGAAAACACACACAAGTATGTATCCCCTCCCTAGTGTATATGTAAACGTCGCATGATGACCTAGGCCTCCGTCGAGGGAAAAGAGCGATGCGCAGTGTGAAATCTAGTGCACTAGGGCTCCAGCGAGTAACCCACGTGCCAAGCTAAGTTATGTGAATATTCGAATAAAGTTCTTTATATACCTCTTCAAATTCTCTCCATACCTCAACAAATACAAATGTTTTCTATCGGTCATGCCTTTAATAAATGAACTAGTTTCATTTAATTTTGAAAATGTCAGACAATCTGATCAAAAGAGGCATTGTTTGTCTCTGCATTGTGATAGCCATTTTCTTTCTAATCTATCTTTCTGTTTAAATGTCTTTCGAATTATAAGGTCATCAATTTCTTGTAAAAGATAGTTTTCCTTACTTGTTCTTTAAATAGTTTTATTTTCTAGGTTATGCGCTATGTCTACGTCTTCTGAAGAGCTCATATTCTTTTTTTTCGGCCTTCATTATGCAGTCAGAAAATATTTGGAATTTCTTCCATATATTATCGTCAGCCATTACAAACTTCGTTATATTCCGATAAGGTTTTCAAGGGCTGTACGTTGAGTGATCCATCTTGAAAAGTTGAGCGATGCATGTTCCGCATCATCGGGCTCTTCTTTAGAGTTCCAACATTGGTTAGTGTTTTTTTTTATTTAGTCTCACTCTATTTTCTTGCTAGCAAATATTGCTGCGTCATCAATTATTTTTCTTGTCCAGTTATCTTTATTATGGTGTCTCCATTCTTCTTTCTAGGTTTCTATAGCTTTTTCAATCGTGTTTTCAATTTCTTCTTTTTATTTTATACATCTCTGCTCTCATTCGCGCTTTATTGTGTATAGGCATGTTGTCTGTCAATACACACAGCGCTGCATGCGATACCGTTCTGTAAACTGTTGATGTTCTGTTGCCATTCTTTGTGCACTTTTCGTTATGTTCTTGTTTTTATTCATTTTTAGCACTCTAGTCCATATCGGTATCACATACATTATCACAGACTCCTAGATATTATAGTATAGTCTTCTAGCACGGTTCGATGGTCCTCCTACATTTGGTAGTAGGCTTCTCAAAGCTCCCATAATTGCATCAGCTCTTGCACATGCTTTTTCTACGTGGGTAGTAAATTTCCTATTGTTGTTTATTTCTAATCCTAGGTATTTTATCATATTTTTTGCTTCCAGATTATGTTTTTCAATCCTGATGTCTATTTCCTCCTGCATCCTCATTCCTGTGAGTAATATAATTTCGGTTTTATCATTGACCAACTGTAGGTCTGTTGATGTGCACTATTTGTTGACCCTTCTCATTTCTCTATTTACTATTAAATTGATGTTCTCGTTCTTTTTAGCTTTAGAGCTAGGTCAGTCGCGAAAGCGATTGCAGTTAATCTCTCAATGTGCTTTAAACTTTTTAGGAGTCCGTCATGTACAATGCTCCACAAGAATGGGCCGAGAGCCGATCCCTGTGGGACTTCTGCATATACGTATCTTTCTATCGTTTCGAATGTATTAGTGACAACTATTTTCCTTTTGGATAAATAATTATCTATGAGCCTCACCAGTTTAAAAGGTATTTTCCTTTCCCTGATCTCAGCGAGTATATTTGTCCATTTTATTGTATTACAGTCGTTTTTAATATTTATAGTAACCAGCACTGGTATTAATCTTTCTGTTTTTACAGGAGTCCGCTATTTTCATTAACCAACAAGCAGCACCTACCGTGCTATGCTTCTTCCTGAATCCATGCTGGTTATTATCGAATGGATCCACGCCAATACATCATTCTATCAATTTCTTTAATATATTTTCCCACATCCTACTCAGTATCGGTAAAATGCTAATCGGCCTATAAGCGCTGGGATGTAAAGGATCTTTCCTCAGTTTTGGTAGTAGTATTATCCTGGCTGTCTTCCAAATTCTCGGAATTCTCCCATCCTCCGTGATATCACTAAACATTCGACATACTTCGTTCGTTCTTTTTTGAGCGATCAGTTTAACAATATCCCCTGGGACTCTATCCCACCAGGCCGCTTTCTTAGGCGTTATTTTGTTAGCTGTTTCTATTACGTCATCGTTACTAATATTCAAATCGATATTTATTTCGTCATTGTCATTTTTATAGGAAATTTCTTTTGTCAGAAACTCCGGTTTTGTACTAAATAGTCCTCCTCTTCTTTCAATCCCTTACCGAGAAAGGGCAAAGTTTTCCCAGCCGATAGTTTTATATGTAAGACTATTCTCACTTTGTTTTTTTCTTTAGTCCTCCCTTTTGAGATGTCCACTTCATCAACTGTGTCTATTATGCTGACCTCTCTTCAGAATCCCCGGTCGCTGTTATCGATCAAAGGTGGTTCTGGGACCGACGCCCCTCTCGTCGCTCCTCCAGTCGTGAGATAACCGTCGGATCGATCCTGTTAGGCTACTGGATTCTTCGACGACGGGACCTTTTATTGCGCGAGAAGGGGAAAGTGCTGTTACGCGTGCCCAGACTGAACTATGTGAGACTCGGCCGATAACGTTGACATACCCACTAAAAACCCCTCCTCCCTCCGCTCCTCTTCTGAGCAAGTATTAACCACGGAACCGCTCTATAGCATTACTTCAGGGTTGGGCTTAACCACGCCCTGTCCACCACCTATGCCCTGTCAGGATCTGCATGGTGAAATGATCAATATTCCTCCTGTATCTTCTAAATAAACATACATCCACTACCAGTTGATTCGTCCAATTGTCTTCTCTGTAAAATCGCCACTCCTTCTTCCACTTCTCTACGCTGCGCTCCTTCACTGCCATAGTCCTCTCTTGATAGAACGAGGCGGCACCAGCTTTTGAACGGGTGTTATACTGCTCCTGATGATCCTCCTCCTTAATGCTCCGGCGGCACTCGACACTAACTAACACCGGACAACGGCAGCGCAGTGGTTAGCGCCTTATGTTACGAACTTTCAGGACCCGGGTTCAAATCCCGGCGGCCGTAGTTCGATTTTTCTTCCACGATTCTTAAATAGGAAGAAAATACAGCAGTAACCCAGCAGCGACATCTACAGCCAGGAGCTATCACAATTAACACAACAACATATCCGCCTCATACCTAACAAGTATCAGAAGGATATAATGATCGGCGGTACATGGAATGACGCTGTTGTCCATACCGTGCTTTCGCCGCAGCACGAAAATCAAAACGCGTTATACGCGTTCATGAGCACTCTCGCCGACATGTCGACGCGAACCGGTAACTCTTGATCGCCCATTAAGCGCATTTGGAGCATCAAGGCCGCGGTCGACGCCCGGTAACGAGGACTGTCGGAAAGACAAAGAGGAGTGGCAGGTGGTGACGGTCGAGAAAAGAGTCACTACCTCACGAGGCGTGTCGTAAAGTCGAAAAGGAGAGTAACACCAACAGAAAACACGTAAATATTCTCGATCATATAAAGGTCGTATGAAGTTCGTGTAGAACCGGCATACAAGGAAAAACAAGTAGGTAGTCTCGTTGAGGCGGGTAGTGTATACCCTGATGCACTCATCAGCAGCTAAGAAATTTAATATTGCAATGAGAGTTATGGCGGATCCTTACGGGATAAACGGCGGAGACGAACAAGGTGGCTCCCGTAAAGATCGCAATTAAGAATGTTGAAGTCGACATGGATTCGTCCTATTTCCGATAAATACATGTGATATCGAATAATCCCTAGACAGAATTTTATATTGCAAGATCCGCATGATCATAGCCAAACATAGAAATCGCTTATTACTTTGAGGACCATTGAAGATTCTATACATCTACTGCTTTGCTATTACAAGGAGCTGCAAAACTGAAAAGTAGCATGCGGTTGGGTTGAAATTTTAAAGTAAGCACTCACTCACTAATTGGTTATTACTAATAACTTATTGCGGTTTAAAAGACGCCACAACATATATACGTCTGGTGCAAGCGTACAGAGAAAGTGTACAAAGAAGGTGCTAATGAAGGCGCAACGAAGGACTTCACCGAAGATTTCCATCAATTAGCTTCTTTTCACATACATCCGCGTATGATAATTCTCCTCTTTTTACTCTTTCCCTACCATCAAACCTTTTCTCTTCTAACGGGGAAATCCGCCTCCTTTTACTTATTTGGGCCTTTTTCTGTTCGTTCTCCTCAAAATTTTTTTTGTCTATCCTTTTATTTCTACTCTCCGGTGCTAGTGGAGTCGTTTGCGTCAATACAGGCTTGCTTGGTCGCGCTTTGTCGCCTGTCTTCCTACTTGCACGCTTTTTCTTACCTAGCTCCCCTAACCTTTTCCACATCACTTCCATGATGAATTTCCGTCAATACGTGTCAACGTTCAATAATCTGTCATGTACCACGTCGCCTGTACTACCTGAGATCAGGAATATCATAGCGGAGAATCAATCTCAGGAACAGAACGTGAAGACCCCACCTCCGTCGCCTCCGAGATAGGCCAAACCTGCGATTGGTCCGAATAACTTCAGCGTTACTACACCGTGACGTTCAATGTGAATCAGTCGAATGATATCGATAGCCCACAGGTAATTATTTGAGAATAGTTTGGAAGATTAGAGATTGGAAGTTTGGTATTAAGGTTGACGATGATGGTGGATTCGATGAGATTGCTGCTTAGAAAACGAGATGGTTTAGTATACTGTGACTAAATTAGGAAAATGTTATTCGTCTTTTGTGTTGTAGAATGTTCAGCGATTCATCTTAAATACGTGTTTTATTTTCCTTACCTATGGTACAACCAATTTCGCTATTAACTCTGTATTCTTTATTCACTGACGCTACCGCGAAGAACGCGGCGATAATACCAAGAAGACGATCTAGGAACAATCCAGCAACGAATAAATATCGATACGATAAACTAGGATGATTACAAATGCTAGTAGGTGCAAATTCTAGTCAACTCCATTCAACTTACTGGGAGGAATCGGAAGGAGCGAAAGATGAGGCGGCTGTGGATTTCGTCTTCCGTGAATAATCTGGCCAAGACACTCGGCACCGAAGAGACGAAGAACATTCCACATGCCAAGCCGGTACAACCACAAAAGATCAGGACGAAGGTGTTCAACGACACTTCCTGGGCCGTGGACTCCAGCTGGAAATCTATTGGCAACGAAGGGGACGACTGCTATCCGGACTACAACTGTGATGCGGATTACGAGGGAGACAACGTGCCCTCAATGCAATGGCCCTTGGGCCAAGTCATCAAGGTCATCCTGGCGCCGATGGTATCATCCAAACTGCCAATGTTCAAAACTTCAACGAGTTTCTTGGACTGGAGTGTCAAACGGCTAGTACCACTATTGAGCCAATCTGATACAGATGAGTCCAAGCAGCCAGCGTTCCAGAAAGAGTCGGCTAAAAGACGCAACTAATTTCAGCACCTTTTTTTGTCGAAGAGGGGAAAATGCTATTACACATACCCCGTACCATACGTACGTGGGTTATGTGGGACTCGGCCAGATGACATCGCCATACCCACTAGAAACCCCTCCTCCTTCTAAACTCCAGGGGTACTCGAGGTTCCAACCCGGCACAATCATACGACATTACTTCGGGTTGGTCTCTCCTCACCGTACCCTACTCGACCTCGCTAACTCCCGTCTCTTTTCTTCTTCTTCCTCCTCTCCTGCTTTCTTACCGTCCACCGCGCGTCTCGATCTCCTTCTCCTTACGCTGCCGTGACTTCATCACTCGCATGCAGAATTCAGTGACTTTCTGCCACGTGCGATCTTCCGCAGCCATCCTCGCGACAATGTCCGTATCTATACTCCATTCGATCCCCACCTCGGACTCGAGCGAAATCCTCTCCACCACTCATCTGGGGCGCTTAAACAGGACGTGCTCTGCGTCGTCCGGGTGCGACACTGTCCTGTACGCCGTAGATGTACGCACCAGCGCCGCCCGTTGCGTACTGACCAAGATCTTATTTTTCAGCATCCCGAGAGCGGATGCCCATATCGGCGCAGCGTACAATACCACCGACTCCCAACCACCGTAGTATAACCTTCTTACAGAGTCGGTGGGTCCGTTGACATTGGGCAGCAGGCTCCTAATAGCTCCCATGAACCTCTTCGCCTTATCGCACGCTTGCTCCAAGTGCAAGGAGTACCTCCTGGCGTTATCCAATAGCACCCCTAAATATTTAACTGCATCTCTGACGGTGATATCTCTACCACCCACGTCAAACTTAAAAATCTTCGGAACGTGCTTCCCAGTAAGCAGGATGACTTCGGTCTTCTCCCGTGCCAGTCGAAGCCCCGTGTCCTTACACCAGTCGGTGATCAGCTTGACCAATCCACGACCTCTGTCCCCGATATGTCGCGTGATGATCAGGGCTAAGTCATCCGCAAACGCGATCGCGTCCACGTCCTCAATTGGGTCCAGTGCCTTTAGAAGCCCGTCGTAGACCAGGTTCCACAACAGTGGACCTAAGACTGACCCCTGAGGCACCCCCGCATACACATTTCTTCTAACCGCTCCATCTCGGCAGTGTACAACTATTTTTCTATCCGAAAGATAGTCGTCCAAGATCCGTAGCAACTGGCCCGGTAAACGCTTCTCTTTAGCCTCCACTAGTATTCTCCTCCAGCTCAGCGTGTTGAACGCATTCTTCACTTCCAGAGCGACCAATACGCAAACCAGTCCTCTCTTCCGGCATAGACCCGCGATCCCACACACTCTGCCCAGCGCGTCTATCGTGCTCCTGCGTCTCCTGAATCCATATTGTTCTCTATGAAAGGGGTCCCTCCCTAGGCACCATTCCATGTGGATCTTGCAAGTATGCTCTCAGACCTTGCTCATGGCCGGCAGTATGCTTATCGGCCTATATGAAGACGACAACAGCGGGTTCCGTGCCGGTTTTGGCAAAAGAACCACCCTCGCCACCTTCCACACCGGAATCCTTCCAGCCCTATAAATGCTATTAAATAGATCCAGGTGCCGCCCAGGCCGTTGTTCCGCAATGATCTTGACTATCTCACCAGGAACCCCTTCCACACCCGCAGCTTTCCTCGGGTCGCATCTCGCTATTGCCGACCGCAGGTCCTCCTCCGTTACGCGTAGGATTTGTATCTCCGCTCCTTGCGTCCGCAGGATGCGAGAAATATGGCCTTCCTCCGACTGCTCCGCTCGACTGGTGAGGAAAAGGTCATCGAGAATCTTCGCAACCCTGTCCCTGCTAAGACCCTCCGATGGCACGTTACGTGCCATTTTGGCTCTTATCACTCGGTACGGCCTCCCCCAGGGATCCTGTTCTAGTGTTACGCAGAACTCCCACCACTTTTCGTCATTACTGCGCTCGACCGCTCTTTTTAACCTCTTTCTTACCTCCTTGAATTCGTTTACCAGGCCAGCGTTGTCTTTACCAGCTGCCACTGCCCGCTGCGCACTTCTTCTTGATCTCAGAGTTGCCCTTCTCAACTCGGACAACTCGTCGTTCCACCAATAATTAAAATTTCTCCTCCCACGCGACGGTAAACTCCTCTTCAATTCGTCGGCACACGTACGTTCCAGTCGTTTCTGAAATTGGTCGCCGTGTGTCGCTTCGTCTTTGTCCATAAAATTTATGTTTGCTTCAAGCCTCCTCAGGAATTTACCCTCGTCAACAATTTTCCTCTAGTATTTAAAGCTAAAACTATCCCCCGTTTGTTTCTTTCTATTTGTCACAAATTCATGCAATAAATATAAATGATCAGAGGCAGAATACCAATCCATGACGGAACTCTTTTTCCAACTCTGCCTCATCCGTCTGCTCACGCTCAAAATGTCCGGGAAACTTATACGTCATCAGCTCATATTTTGTTATAGCATCGAGCAGATACGTCCCCCTCAGCTCTGTCCTCCTTCCACCCCAGACAGTAGACTTCGTGTTAAAGTCGCCGGCCACTAACAGCGCCGGAGCTCTTCTCCGACTGTCCTTTATGACCGCCTCCAGTTCCGCTATGTAGCTGTCGAACTTCTGCCTGTTCACATTAGGAGAACAATATCCGCTATTGCACATTGTGTCTTCGACCCTGATGCCTACCACTCCCCTCATGCTGATCAGCGTCTCGCTACCTACCTGCCGTCCATTGAACAGAGTGACCCATAGCGACGCATCCCCGATCGTATCGCTGTACCAGTACAGTAACTGTCTGTACGGTTCGAATATGACCACTACGTACATCCTGTTCTCATACGCGTGCTGTGCTAACAGGTCCTGCACGAGCCTGCATCTGTTCAACTTTATCTGCAGGACCTTCATCTTCTACCGCGCTTAACCTCCAGCCTGACTATGGGGCAGGCCAGCGAGCCCGTAATTCGCCTTACATTAGCTCCTTGTCTGGAGCACATTGCGCATCTTGGCTCCTTCGTGTACTCTTTCATCACGTGCTCGCTGCTTCCGCATCTCCTGCACAGCTCCCTACCCGGGCATACCACCGTAAATCTCGCCGCCGTATGCCCTAACATATTTGTACATCCGGTAGGAGCCTGGCCGACGCTATAATCAGGCCGGTCCTGAATCTTCTCGCCCCCTTTTTCCTAGGGACCGCGTTCGTCGGTAACACCACCACCGCCACCTACGTTTCCCATGGCGCCATCCTTAGTGTCTTCACTTCGATGCTTCCTTCAATCGATATCCCCCACTCCCTTCTCAGGTCCTCCACCACTTCCTCCTTGGTGGTAAGGGGATCAATGTTCTTGATCTGCACCGTAGACCTGTTTATTAGTGCTGACACCTCCGTCGCGTCACTTAAGGCGGCCTTGAGCTTCTCCTCTACTACCTCGCCCACTACTATCTTTCTGTCAAATTTGATGAGAATATGACCCGCCCTGGTCTTCCTCATCCCTGTCGCCCCTTCGATCGTATTTCTGATCGCCATTATCTTCCTATATGTATCGATCCAATCCCGACCTTTCTCAACTTTGATCAGGATCGCCTCTCTCCTCTTTCTTGCGGTTGATGTTCCTTTACCGCCTCCTCTCTCTTTCTTTCGCTACCATGAACACCGGAGGATGGCGGCCCCTGGGGCCCCTCCTTTCTCTCCTTCTTCTCTCGACCGTATACCAGCCTTCCGAATCCTCACTCCTCTCTTTATCTAAGTTTTCGTAGGCATCTGGCCGACCGCACATCTCCGCATATGTCTATTCCCCTTTCCTAGGCCTCTTAGCTATCGCTGCGATCTTCTTCCCTTTTGTAAAGATATAGGAGGGATTCGGAAGTACAAATAATTTACTTTATTTGGCACACAACAGTTATACATATATCTTACACTCTGAAGACCTCGCAAACCTACTCGCACGCACGCTTGTTGTTAACCGACTCTTCCAGATGCTTCTTCCGCTCTTCTGATGGAGCGGTATGTGACCATGTCACACCGCGCCTCATCGCCGGAGCCCCCGTGCTAGGCAGTCCGGTTCCCCTACCGAACTGCTTGGCGGCCCCGTCTTCGTCAACACCACACGGAGCGGTCACCCATCCTAGACCGCCCCGTGCCCGATGCTGCTTAACTATCTGACGGGAACGAGTGTATCCAGCGCGGCTAACGGGCGTTATAAGCCTTCGATCTCCTATCAAGCCTTCAACGCTTGGTTTAAAGGGATCCGTCTCCTTATTACTCCCTTTCTTCGAGATCGGAATCAAGATCTCTTTTAAACTCTTCTCAGTGTCACTCTCCTCCACTAAATGGCTGTCGGTCGTTTTTACGAACAAGAGGCGGCCCTGGGTCGGACCGACCTCTCTTCGCTCCTCGCCCAGTCGTGTGATGACCGTCGGGGCGAATCTGGGGAGGCACACTCGCCTAACCGACGGGGCCTGAGGGCTCCCAAACACCCTGAGCCGTAACTTTATTTTTTCTGGTCGTTCTATCCATATTAGTTGATAAGTTAGGATAGTCCGGGGGCATAGTCATTTTCGTTGCCAAGGTCGTCATAGTATCATTCCATTGAGTCTACCGATGTCGGCATTACAATCCTATCCTTTTACATTTCATTCTCTACGCTAACATTATGCTAAGTCCATTTGTTTTATCACATAGTTGTTTCGTCACCTGCTCTTATTGTAAGTTACATTCTAAAGACAACATTTCTCTATAAAGGCTTAACCTATGCAACTTGCGTCGGTGTTTATTTCCCGTGTATCATATTTAAGATTAACAATACCTATAAACAGTATCTTCGGTAATTGTACACGCATTATTACATTAACAATTATCGATCGCTAACAAGATATCGTTTCTAATATGACCACCAATATCATCGAACGATATTCACTAACTACTAACAAGCCTCGAAAGACTAGAAAAGATTTAAATGATTTTCTAACTATCGTAATTGAAACAACAATGAAGAGGAACATATAGTTGGAATTATCACCAAAATCAACCGCAAGTTCCGTGTGCCGTATATCCATTATCGAATTTCCACGTTCGTATTTCATGTTTTGTTTTCTATATTTCTATGTTTGTGTAAACTTACTACGAATCAAAACTCTCGAGGTCTCCCGCTAGCTTCACCAGTCATTCGTCACAACCAACAAAATACAATCGCAATATATGCAACTACGTTAACATCGATTTGTGCGCCTAAGGTCTATCGCACAGCGCGTCAAAATGGCGTCCCGAAATACAATCATTACTAGACGCCATTTTCACGCGTGGTTTTCTTTTATAATCACTCCAATTCGTATTTCATTTCTGTTAATTATCCATGTGTATATATTAACGCCACATTCCCATTAATATAATAGGTTTACATAAGTTAAACAAAATAAATACGCTAAAATATACCTGTATATCATGTCACCACAAACTGTATTTAACAAATAACTGCCAATAAATATCACTAGTCCTTCTTAAATTCTACATAATTAAGATTATATGATAAGTACAATACCAATAAATAAATAAATAGATAATAACATAAATAAATAAAAATTAACCATGCGACTTATCATGTGACCCTCTGTTTCTAGTAATTCGAGCCCTCCACCATAGTTGTCCCTCAATACTATATTACTAAGCTTTCCTAATTAACCACTGCCGCCAGATGGCCCATCTAGCCAGTTTGACACTTATACCATCTCTTATCGAATAATACTTCACTTCATACATGCAGATGGTACCACTCATTCTTATATCAGCACCCTGGCTGATATTAGTTATTATTCACATGTCCTAAAGAAGGAGCCCCTCATACCAATATGGCGACATACCAGTATGACACGTGCGCGTCTCAGCAGGTCGTTCAAACTATTATGTGATCTCTACTCCCTACACTCCACTGATATATGTATTTGCATTTGCCCTTCCAATATCCTATCAACCCACAGTTAACTCTCGCGACACGTAAATCCCACTGTGCCCAAAGAGTGCTACCACGCACATGTAATATTTTCAATTCATCGATCTACCGATATTCATGTGCCAATCTAGCAGCTATTAACCGTGTCGGAGCCATCCAAAGGCTAGTGTTAATGTGCTATTGTGTACCATCATGTGCAACGGCATTCTCTATCATACTTTATAATCCCGCGCCCTTCAAACCAATTTTGTTAGTTATCATCTCATAGCCAGTATTAAATACTGTTGTGTTGTCAAATAATATCAAACAATTATCGTTATTCAGTTAAAAGCAAAATAAACAACGACTAAAACAAAAAGAAAACACTATAAACAGTCTTAGCATGACGAGTCATTGTTATTAAAAATGTTTATTATCTCCCATTTTTTATTGTCAAATTTTATTTAGTTACATTCTTTGACTTTCTATATTCCGTTCCATATAACCTGGCTTAAAGAAAAAAATTCAAATTGTGTGAATACTTGCCCCAACCATCAATTTAGTTTTAATTAATCAATTAATTAATTTGTAATTATGGAGACATAATAACTCATCAACAAATGCGGACAACCAACGTCCATTCACTTCCCTACAGCAACGTGTGCTTGCCCATAGGCATTATCATAATAATAAGAGACACACGTGAGTATTAATTATTTATTATTTAAAGAATTTATTATTTAACAAAAAGAAACAAAAAATTTATTATGTCATATTCATCGGCTTCTATATTCAAACTGCTTGCATTTCACCCATCAATCATATTCACAATATAATGCTTCCTGAATTTACTCGCAAACATAAGAATCAAATTATTTTATTTATTTTAGGAAGACACACAAAACTGATGCTTTTTCAATAGCTATGATAATTTCAGATTAACTATTTTATTCATATATTAAACATTTCCTAATATATTTTATACACTAATTTATTACTTTTGGCTTTATCTAATGTATGCTACTAATTTCTTTTTTTTACCCTTTTAGGTTTGAAGACTACCGATGTATACTACCACTCACATTATTATTACCCTTCCTCTCTAATTATTCACCGTTTTCCGAGTCATTATAGTTTCAAACACTTTTATACTAAGCTACCGTACTTAGATTACTTAAAATTGAAAATTAATCCTTCTAAAACTTTATATTTATGTAGTATCGGGAAAAGGATGGTACACATTTGGTTGTAAAGCGGGCCCCGCTGCGTCGTCATCGAACAACCGTGGCCGTCCGGGGGTGAGTCGCCAAGCTCACGGACGCGCTCATGCGTCTGGCGAAAGAGGCACGCGAGTCGGAAGGCCTCGGGGGGGGGGGGTGAACCCGACGTTGCGACCGGCCTGGGATCTTCGTGGGGCGGGATGCGGCGGCGGCGTGGCGGCGGAGGGGGGGGGGGGATCCGACGATGAAATGTCGTCGTGTTCTTCTTCCTCGACCGTCACGAGCGCGCTCGGCAAGCGGTCGTACCGCTGGATTGCCGGGTCCGCAGAGGGTAACGCCTCCGCCGCAAACGGNTCGCGGCGGATGCGCGGGATGTCATACGCGGCGGGGGGACACGTCCGCGGGGGATTCGGATCCCGCGTGGCTGCCGGCCCCCGACAAAAGGAAGAAGGGGGCGCGAGGTGCGGGGCGGACGCCGGCACCGGCGCCGTCGCCGGGACCGCCGCTGCGGCCGCCGCCGCCCCTACCGTCCGCGGCGGTGCCGATGGAAGCGACGATGCGCGGCAGGACGAAAGGAGAATCGGTCCGATCAACAAACAAGGGACTGTCAAGGACGCGGAACCGACTCACGGTCAAGAAGAGGAGGACGGCGCATACCTGCGGAGGAAGTTGCGACATCTGGAAAGCGAGGTCAGTCGTCTCCAAGAGACGGTAGAACGGCTGACCAAGGAACGCACAGAGTGGGTAGCAAGGGCCGGTTATAATGATGGTGAAGGACATGAGGTGGGGATCACCTTTAGGAGGGGGGCGAAGGGAAGCGACCTCGGGGCCCTAACGGGAGAGATTATGGGTCCCCCTCCCCACCTCCCCCACACCCCTGGCCAGCGTCGCGCAGCTTCCGCTGTACCGACGGGTTAGGGAGATATGCAAAAAAAGAGAAGATAGCGGACAGATTCGGTGGTCCGGGCCCCCGCGATTCGCTAGAGGACCTGAAGATTCTTTTCTTCCGTAAGATAGAGGAATTTTGGCGAGAAATTATGCCAGGGGGAGCGGCCCTCTCTGCTACGGACGCTGCCGCCGCCGCAAGAACCATGCAAGCAGGGTCGCGGCCGGCAAGGGACACCTCGCGGTCGACCATGGAGTCGTCGGCCGATGAGGCAGGATTCACCACCGTTGTAGGAGGAGGAAAAGGAAGAGCGAGGCGAAAGAACAGGAAACCAGCAGCGCAGCCTCTTCCAACGGTCCGTGTACCGACCGAGGGCGCGAGAACCGGGGGACAGGTATCGTCATCTCTGCCGCCGTCGACGCTGCGGGCTGGTGTGCCGGCGCCCGGGGGGGGCGGCCGGCGGTGGCGGATCAAAGGCGAGGACTTTCGCGGAGGTGGCCGCTCGGCCTCCGGTGCGAACCCGCACGGGGAGAGAACTCATGCAGGGAGCGGGTGGCGACGGCGGAGGGGGAGCTAGCGGGACGGGGAAAGGACGTAGCGTTGTCGAGCGGGGCGCGCGCGGTAAAGAAACGCCTGGCTTTCCCCGACCCCCGCGGAGTGCCGCTGTATCCCACACTGTGAGGGACGGCTCGGGCTTCACGTACAGGAATGCGATGTCGGTGGTGAAAAGGGGAATTAAGCTCTCCGAACTCGGCATCGCGGAGTTAAGACCGAGAAAGGCGATCACGGGGGCGTTGCTGTTCGAGATCTCAGGCCAGGACGGCGGGAACAAAGCATCGAGACTAGCCGAGCGGATGACGGCCGCGCTAAAGGACTTGCCCGCGAAGGTGGCTGTGCCGCGTAGGACGGACGAGCTAAAAGTGACTGGACTGGAGGACTCAGTTACCCCGGAAGAGGTGGTGGCCGCTGTTGCCGAGGCCGAGGGCTGCCGTGTCGACGAGGTCAGCGTGGGAGTCATACGCTCCACTTCTCGGAGCCTCGGGTCGGTGTGGCTGCGCTGCCCGTTGACAGTGGCCAGAAAAATCAGCGGAGGGAGGATTAATATAGGTTGGTCAGCGCGAGAGTCTCCCCCCTCCCGGCGCGCCGTCTCCACTGCTTCAGGTGCATGGAATCGGGTCACGCACGCCGGGACTGCACGTCGACGGTCGACCGGTCGGAGCGCTGCTACCGATGCGGGGCGGAAGGACATCGCGCCAGGGACTGCTCGGCGCGAGTACCCAAGTGTCCGGTGTGCACGGACCTTGGGCTGCCCGCGTCACACCGCATGGGGTCACTGGCTTGCGAACCGCCGGTCCGTAAGAAAAGGGCCGCACAGGAGGTAAGGACCGCTCCAGGCAACGATGGGAACGCGGCGACGACGGGAAAAACCACGCCGCCATCAATTGGCCCCACGAAGGCCAGAAGAGAAGATGGGGAAGTCGGACGCACCGACTGCGAGGGAAACGGTCCGGAGGAGGCTATGGAGACGGAGCCTTCCCCGACGTAAGCGGAGGAAGAAGAGGAGAACAGCTGCTCTTGCAGTGCAATCTTAACCGCTCCCGCCGGGCTCTGGACTTAATGTTCCAGACCTTGGCGGAGCGACGGATCGGGTTGGCAGCGGTGGCCGAACCATACAGCGTTCCTGACGCGTCACGGGGCGCTGGGGATCTGACCGGCTTGGTCGCCATATTCTGGACTGGGACCGCAGGAGGCCCCCCCCTGCTCGGTGATCGAGCGAGGACGGGGCTTCGTGGCCGTGAAATGGGGGTTTTGGCCGTGGTGGCCGTTTACGTGTCGCCCAACATCGGCCGGGCGGAGTACGCCTCCTTCCTGGACGGACTCGCGGCTTGCGTGAGGCGCTTGGGCGCCTGTCCGTCACTGGTCCTCGGGGACTTCAACGCCCATTCAACGGCATGGGGCTCCCGCAGGACCAATGGGAGGGGGCACGACGTGCAGGACTGGGCAGCCGCACTCGACCTCCGGCTTATGAACCGGGGGTCGTCCAGCACGTGCGTGGCGTGGCGGGGCGAGTCCATAGTGGACCTCACGTGGGCGAACCCTGCCGCATCCCGCCGTGTTTCCGGTTGGGCCGTGTCCCCGGAGGAGACCCTCTCGGACCACCTCTACATTTTGATGGAGGTGGAGGTTGATGGCGCAATGAGCGGCCATTCGCACTGGGCGCGCGGATCCACTGGCTCGTCGGGAAGGAGAAGAAGATTCCCGCGGTGGGCAATGACCCACCGCGACGAGGACTTCATGGCAGCGGCCGCTATGGCCATCGCCTGGTCGGAAGAATCTCCGACCGACGAGGGCGCGGAGACGGGTGCGATCCGGGTAAGGCGCGACATGCACGCGATCTGCGATTCGTGAGTGCCGCGGTCGGGACCCCCGCGTCGCGCTGGCGCGGTGTACCGGTGGTCCGAGGAGATCGCTCGTCTCAGCGAAGCGTGCATCCGCGTCCGGCGCCAGTACACCAGATCCCGCCGTAGGCGGCGGGTGGATGAAGCCGCGGTGGCCCATCTGTACGGGGCCTACCGCGAAGCGCGGAGACCCCTGCAGCGAGCCATCAAGGAAGCGAAGAGGCGGGCTTGGGAGGAGCTTCTGGCCAGCGGCGACTCCGATCCCTGGAGGCGCCCTTACAAGATGGTGCTAAATAAACTCCATCCATGGGCGCCCCCCGCAACGGAGAGCATGGACCCCCGGATTCTGGAGGAGGTTGTCGGCACCCTGTTCCCGGGAACAGCGGGCGAGGAAGACGGCGGACTTACCGGGGAGGAGGAGCGGGAACCTCAATCACCGGAGGAAGAGCCACGTGACACCGCGGGAGGCTGGAGCTCGGAATTGGGAGTCACCGAGGAAGAATTGGCGGAGGCTGTCGGGAAGATCGAAGCACGAAAGGCCCCGGGTCCCGACGGAGTTCCATCCCGCTTATGGAAAGACGTCGCCGGGGCCTTAGCCCCGAGACTAATGCGTCTGTTCACCGGATGCCTGTCTCGGGGCGAATTCCCCGTTTCGTGGAAGGAGGGACGGATGGACCTGCTGCCGAAGCCGGGACGCTCTCCAGATTCGCCTCCCGCCTTCCGGCCTGTATGCCTTTTGGACGAGGCTGGCAAGCTACTGGAGAGAGTGGTGGCTGCCCGCCTCGAATCGCATCTGTCCCGGGGTGTTCCCGGGCTGCACGACGGCCAGTTCGGCTTCCGAAGGGGGCGGTCTACGGCTGACGCTGTCGCTCGTGTCCGCTCCTTCGTAGAGGAGGCGCAGCGGCGTGGTTGCGTAGCGTTGGCGGTGTCGCTAGACATGGTAAACGCCTTCAACAGCATCCCCTGGGACAGGATATGCCGGGCCCTCGAGTTCCATCGGGTACCCGAGTACCTGCGGGGTGTGGTTCGGGCGTTCCTCCGGGACAGGAGCATCGTCTACACTGAGGCTGAGATCAGGGTCGGAACCAACATGAAGTATCTGGGCCTGACCCTCGATAGCCACTGGACCTTCGGCGCTCACTTCGAGCGCCTGGTGCCGTCTGTCGAGGTGACAGCGAACGCCTTGGTGCGCTTGCTGCCTCGGCTGGGCGGGCCCGGCGCCGGGGTGCGCCGGCTGTATGCCGGCGTGGTTCGATCGAGACTCCTCTACGGAGCTCCGATCTGGGCGAAGGAGCTGATGGCTAACCGTCGCAGTCTCCTGCTGGTCAGGAGGCTGCACAGGACGGTGGCCATCAGGGTAGTGAGAGGTTACCGCACCATTTTGGGGGCGGCAGCGGCGGTGCTCGCCGGGTTTCCCCCGTTTGAATTGCAGGCCCTGAGGTGTCGCGAGATATATCTCTGCACTCGCGGACTGTCGGGCGGGGTTAGCCCGGTGGACGCCGACGTTAGAGTTCGGACTCGGCGAGTATTGCTCGACAGATGGCGCGCCGGCCTCGACACGAGACCGGGCGCTCCGGGGTTGAGGGTTCTCGGGGCCGTCCTTCCAAACTGGGATGTTTGGTTGGTCGGTGGCGGCCCCCCCCCCCCCCGACCTACAGGGTGACACAGATGCTCACCGGACATGGTTGCTTCGGTGAGTACCTGCACCGAATCGGGAAGGAGGCGACCGCGCGTTGCCACCACTGCGATGCTAGCGTGGACTCGGCGCAGCACACTCTGGAGCACTGCCCGGCGTGGGCGCTGCCGCGCCACGACCTCATCGCGGAAATCGGGTGGGATCTATCGTCGTCGGCGATCCTCGCGACTCCGTTGGCGAGTGAGAGAGGGAGGAGGGCCTCGACTTCCTTCTGCGAGCGGGTTATGCTTCGGAAGGAGGCTGCGGAGAGGGTGAGAGTACGGAGCTCTCACCCCGAAAGAATTAGGCGGCAGGGGCGCCGCGGAAGGCGCGGTCGCGGCGGGAGACGCGGGCGTCTCGCGGCGCGCTGGATCCGGTGCGCCGCCCGGAGTGGTTCAAATTTAGGCGCTGGCAACTGAGTGCCCGGGGCCGTCAAGCGGTCCGGTAGGGGAACCGGACTGCCTAGCACGGGGGCTCCGGCGATGAGGCGCGGTGTGACATGGTCACACACCGCTCCATCAGCGATGGTATTGGATGCGGAGGGAGGCCTGGTGCTGTCGCCTCACCGGTATCCGGGCCTCTCTCTCGATCGCGGCCTGGACGGTTCATCGTGGAGATTTTAGTCGGTTGGAGTCCGGCACTACCACGCCGCTTTCCCCAAAAGCGGCCTGGTGTCCGTGCGGATTTCCTCCACATTAAAAAAAAAAAAAAAAAGGGTAAGACGTACCCGTAAGACGAGCAGTGTTAGGGTAAGACGTGCCCGTAAGACGTGCAGGAAGACGAAGACGATATTGTAGTCCGCTTTGTTTTGAGTATTGCTTGTACGAATAAAACTAAGTTTAACTTCAAGTAAACCTTCCTTTCTTGTCCTTGCTCTGGAAAGAACATATTTTGATATCAGTACATTCCTGGGGGTTCCGCCGGGATTGATATTACATTCTTGGGGGTTCATCCAAGTTGTTAGTACATTTTTGGGGGCTCGTCCGGGATTGTTACTACATTTATATAGATCTTCAATTATATTACGTATTATACTCCTTCGTTGTATACCACACTTTATTGTATTCTATTTCATTCTGGCTACATCTAATTCGATTCTAATTTTATTTTCTTTTAAACTTAATTCAAGGCTTATACTTAACAGTTGTTCACCTATGACTCATTATGCCAATATTGACCGTCACACTTCATGTTTCTCTCACATTAATTATACTCAAACATGATGAAACTCTTATTCCCTAAATCATAATCCACGTCAACTCCATTATAACATATCCCTGGTATCAACTCTTCCACTCACACTCATTCTCCTGTCACCTCATCCCACTTCACATCCATTATTTATCGTAAAAATCTCTGCACTTCACACCCCCCTTATAGTCCATTGCACCCATCGCAAGTTTATTGAACTTTACACATGCATATATCAAGATACATTCTCCAACCACCCGGCTAGCGGAAGCGACCTGCCAACATGTCCGCTCTCCATCACGTCCTGAACCGACCGCCATAGCGGTTACCTGGAGTTGGGAGACCTCCACAGGGGTAACAGGAGTAGACGAGGAAGCAGAGGATTTGCGAGAAGAAATGCATGGGTATGCGATGCATCCATGTCTAGATGTAAATCAAATGCAAGAGGGGACGGGACCTTCTATTAGTAGACCCCGGATCAGAGTGCTCGCCGAAGACGGCTTAGCATCGAGGGAGAAATCTCTCGCTGCTACGAAGAGTACCGGGAGTCAAGACGGAAGATGCAACATACCATTAAGATCGTAAAGGCCAGGCCTAGTCGGACCTCATCGAACCAGTGAAGCCCGATCCACGGGGAAGGCCATATAGGACTGTGATGAGGAGGCTTCGTCCAAAGCCTCCCCCACCTCGGTAACGGCAGATATGGACCCGACACTGCTGTTGGAGGTCATTGAGACGCTCTTTCCCCCTCAGGATGACATCACTGCGGAGCACATACGAAAAATAACTATGTCTAAGAAATGGAGGAACAAATGGGCAGAAAAGTCAAGAAAGAAGAGTTGCAAGAGGTAACTGGAAGAATGGCCTCCCGTAAGGAGGGGCCGAGTCCAGACAGGCTCCCGGGTTCGGCTTAGGTGGAAATTATAGGGTATATGGCTCCCAAACGTAGGCGACTTTACACCAGGTGCTTGACGGAGGGAGTCTGCCCCCTGGTGTGGCTAAGGACGAGGCTGGTCTTGCCCCGTAAAGACGGCCGACCAGTAACCTCTCCATCCGTATACCGGCTGATATGCCTGCTGGACGAGGTCGGCAAGTTCTTTGAGAGGATTATTGCCGCCCGTCTAGAGGACCACATGTCGGGATGGGTGCCGGGTTGGCACAAAAGCCAGTATGGCTTCCGGATGGGCCGCTCGACGATCGAGGCTGTCAGGTGTGTGCGAGCCCTTTCGAAGAATATAGTATCCCGAGGTGGTGTGGAGTTGGCGATATCCTTGGATGTCGTCAATGCGTTTGTAGTGGCACCTGAGTCATCGGACGATTCGAATCGGGAGTGACTCATATTGTTGTGCCTTAGAGTACCAACATAATTTGATTTGCGTGGTTCAAGAATAAACGAACTCCGAATAAAAACATTAACGCCGTTATGAGTAATCGTCAACTGGAATCACATTTGAACATTTTGTAAGTCCATTCGGCGATACAAATAGACCAATATCATCTCTAGGGGGTAGTCTTTAGAGCGAATCAGTATAGCGAAGGGTATAGCGAGCAGCATAGCGAATTATTATGGCGAGTCATGCGGTAGAATTGAGTCAGCGACGGTTATGACCGACATACGCTATCTCTGTACTTATATCTAAAGTGATTTTAATATACAGTGACTATTACATTTTACCAGTCGTCCTTTTTAATAAACTAACACGTTTAAAATACGAACTCGCGTTTAACACCATGCCATGGACGCGCTAATGGCGGCCTTGGAATTTTTCGAAGTGCGCTACTAACTTGTTCGTCTCTGCGATGGCCCGCAAGTGTGTTGACGCAATGTGATTTCTGCCCTGTGTAACGTCTGTCAACGTGAAGAAATTCAGGAAAACGGCGGGAATAACAATGACTATCTTAAGGGTGTAAGCAGTACGCCGCTATTTAACGGTCATACTGCGGATCTCTTGGAGAGTCATAGTTTCTCGGTTGCGGGGAGACTTCGGTCTCGCCTGCTCATGTCGCACAAATACTGCCCCGTGGTACCACCGGTAACATGTACGCCGCGTCAGCGTGGGCGTCCATGTGTCTGAAATGGTTCATGAGTGGCGGCAATGTCTTATAAACGAGATTGAAAATCAAACCGAGGTGCCCCCTGTGTTAAAGGATATTTACACCCGGTTGGATGTGTGGCGGCACCCGACACGGAACTTTCCGTCGGTTTCGCGACATAAAACGTTAGGCCGACAAAGCGCAACATCGACGTGCCCAATGTACCATCGATATCCCTATGTTCTTTCCGCCGAATCATCGGAAGAACACAAATGCGGCAACCGCCGCGGCACATCTAATAAACGCGTGCTAGTGGGGATGTCGATGGGCATATAAGGGAAGATTCCGTTTGTTCTCTCAAAGAAGAGGCATTCGGTTCCGAGCTGCGAAGAGCGTAACATCTCGCGAGTCCGTACGAAACAAGCCATCATCGAGTATTCTGTATTGTTATTTTGTTTATTGTTTTTTGGTAAACTGTTAATAAAAAGAAGTGTTTCCGTTGAACCTATTGTTCGATCCTGTAGTATCAATCACCACACGTATCCACCTCAGATGAAATTTGGGACGAAGGGAAAGATAACGAACAATTTTTAATAGAAAAAATGGATAATTTTATCAGCACATCTCTGTATGGAGCACTAAGGAATAAAAGTAATGTAAAAGGTAAGCCCCGATTCAATCAGAAGGCAAATGACAATAGAAAGCATGGAGGAAAGAAAAAAGCGAGTAGAAATAAGAGAAAAAGGTACCTTTACGCACGTTGCCAGGAGATATTTAAGGAATGTCCAAAGAAGTTGGCCGACGTAATTATAAACAACGATCTGGCCTACTTAGAACCAGCCAGGCAATCGCCAGAAGCGAGGGAAGTGAGGAGGCTCTACGAGGCTCTGTGGGGTAGAACTGGACCCAGAAATCCTATAATGCCGGGTAACAGAGCCTCAGAGTTGCCACTATGCGACTACTTTATGCCGATTACCGTCGAGGAAATAGGTGAGAAAATAAGGAGAATAAGAAATAGAACAGCGGCAGGACCAGACGGGCTTTTAAAGGAAAATCTTCATATACCTGGCCTGTCCATTATAATAGCGAAAGTATTCAATATATTATGGTATGGCTCCTATTTTCCGACCGCATGGAAGGAAAATAGGACTACGCTAATACCTAAAGCGAATAGGGAAGGAAGTAAAGTTGAGGATTGGCGGCCAATCACAATTGGCCCAATTTTCTGCCGAATTTTCTCATTTATCCTCGAAGGACGGTTAAGAGAGGGTATCGCCCAAAATATTAGATAAAAAGAATTCACATCCTAAAGTGGATGTATAGTGGATCCGTATAGATTGCGAAATCTCTTCTTTCGACGGCGTGTTTGAGTCGCTTGACCGCGGTGTACATCGCGAGTAATTCTCGATCGTACGCGCTGTACTTTCGTTGCGCGGGGGATAACGATTTCGTCATAAAACCTAAAGGTTACCAAGTATCGTTGATGCGTTATTGAAGTACCGCACCTATGGCGTAATCGGATGCGTCGACCGTGAGGCTAACGGGCGCGCCGGGATTCGGATACGCTAACATAGTCGCGTCAGCTTAAGGCGCGTTTCGACTCACGGAAGCTCTTTTCTGATTGTTCGCACCACTCAATGGACGCGTTGCACTTCTTTGTGCCTTTCAACAAGTCGTTGAGTGGTTGAAGAATTTGCGCGGCCCCCAGTATGAAACATCGGTAAAAGTTGATCATACCGAGGTACCTTCGTAGATCTTTAACGGTCGCGGATAACAGTACTTTAACTGCAGTGTCAACGCGCTCGGCTGATGGTTTTATCCCCTCGGCGGTTACGGTGTATCCGAAGAATTTTATTTCGCTCACGCCGAATTTAGATTTCGCGATATTTATGACGACCCCGTACTCGTCAAGACGTTTAAACAAAATCCGCAGGTGTTCGCGGTGTCGTTCTGCATTTTCGGATGCGATCAAAAAGTCGTGTATGTATGCATAGACGAAATCGAGGCCTCTCGTGATTTCGTCCACGAATCTCTGACACGTTTGGGCGGCGTTTCGAAGCCCAAACATCATTGTTACGACCGTTCGCGGAGAGACGCGGTCGCGAGGAAAACGCGTCAGCGAGAGGCGTAAATTCTCGCTACGATTCTAATAATCGACGCCGGGAATTAGTCGTTCCCCTGTTTCGATTAAGATAACAGAGGTGGTTAGAATGAGTTTAACACTGAATTAACAGGGTTAACATAAACTTGTATATTTGACAATATTTAAAAATAATATAAAGAAAACGGCACAAATTATTTAAGGATTATGCAATTAGTTTGTTAGTAATTCGACCCGACTTTATCATATTTCTTGATATATTCGTTAGACTAAGCGACTTTAATTTTATTCGTCAGAACCTCTCGATGCATTCCGTTTGAATCCGCAAATGATACTGATTGCCCTTCGATTTTTTCTTTGTCTTTTCTGGGAGGCGACCCCCACTACGCTCGGATCACGCCACCGTTCGCGCCTATGATCACGCATGCCACCTTCTTTGTGTATATGAAATGATGGACCGAAGGCGAATCGACGTTTCTAGAACTCGCTGCTTGATGAGAACTATGCGCTTGTCGCTAGATTGTATAATTTCGCCGTTCATATAAGACGATCTGTCTATGACATTGTAGTACCACGAGCGACGGTTAGAGACACGGCCTATGGTAAGCCTCGTGGCGTAACATACTCCCTCCATTGAGTGGGTATCGATCAAGTCATATGGTGTGATGCTGTGAGGTGGATCTCTTCTTAGAATTCGTTGCTGTTGCAGATTGTTTCGGAGTCATCTGGTGTCGATTTTTTCGGTAGTGGTACCATCCGCTTAATGCTCCGATCCAGGGTGCTCGTTGCCGTTCGAACGGTAGCCGCCCGTATGATGCCGTCTGCGCCGGGTGGACCTTGATGATTCTGCCCAATGGCCATTGCATTCAGGGAACGTTGTCTTCTCTGATAATGGCGAAGGTGCCTTCTCGTATGCCGTGACTGCCCTTGCTCCATTTGTTTCGGCTACTGAACTCGTGTGGATACCCTCGATGCCAGCTGGAGAGATGGTTGGATACAGTGTCCCTGAAATCTCGTTCTCGAAAACTTGTTAACGAGTCTCCGATGAGGAAGTGACCAGTAGTAAGGACAAGGAGATCGTTGGGATCTGTAGATATCGGAGTTGGCGGTCTGGAGTTGAGGATTGATTCGATTAGGATGATGTGTTTAGTTTTTTAACTGTTTACAGTTTGTTACCAACGACACGTCTGAGATGTCGTTTGAAGAATTTTACTGCAGCCTCCCACAACCCGCTGAAGTGAGGCGAGTTGGGAGTTATGAAGCGCCATTCGATCCGTCGGTCGGCTAAAAAAACTGAATCTTCGACGAGCGATGAATCTTCGCACAGCCGCAATGAAGATCTCGCTTATGAGATCGCTGACCAGCTCGAAGTGGACTGCTTTAACTGCAAGACATACAAGATTTTGCAGCGATTGCGATCCTTTCGCTCTTTGACGTAAAATGGTCCGCAATAGTTGATTCTGAGGTTGATAAACGGGCGAGATTCTATTCGGAAAGTACTAGTTCCATCTGAAAAATAACAGAGTTGTAATAATTTGACAAATTTGTTATTTCTGTCCTGTTCGGAAAGTCCTTGTAGTTTCGATCGTCGTGGTCCTTGTCACAGGGTAAATTTAACTGACTATGCGATAAGATAGTTAATTCCAAGCTTCTTATCATGAGTGACCGCCAGGGTAGCATCCAGTCACTCCAAACGTATGATTACCCGTACAACCAAAGTCTTCCTCTCACTCCAACAAATAAAAGAATATAAATACTCCTCCCGAAATCACCTGAGCTAGTCTGCAGTCTGCATAAGTCCGAACTACCCTGAACTTTAAAGTCTATCGTTGCGAACCGCGAACATTACAAAAAGTTTATCATTTATTTCATTGTACAAGTGTGTGGAAATAAAGAGCTCGATCTCCTGTTTTGAGATCGACATTTTTTCTGTAATTTGTTGAATTATTACGCGACATTTTGGCGATCCTGCCAGGATCCATTCGCTTCAGTGAAAACGAAATCATTGAAGATTGAAGGATCAGCGGACCACTGCGAATTTTTGTTACTACGAAGCCCTGCAGCAACTTTCAACGTTCCACTAGAAACTAGACGAGAGGACTACGGTCAGCGCAGAGCAAGCCTACGAACAGGATTCGAAATCTAGAACCAACCAGAGAGGAAACACCCCAGAGGATCCTCAACGGCCATAGCTACTACGGTAAGCTGGAAATCTGGATTCATTTTTACGTTACCGTGTGAGAAAACCAAGTTTCTCAAGCGTTTCGAGTTCAAATAGCAACGCTAGTTCAGACTCAATAAACTCGATTAAAATCATGTTCACATCTCGAAAAGAAAAAATCGAAGCTATTAACACCGCTTCTGTGGTGTGAGCTATGGATAAGTCGACTCGTACCATACTCGACGCTATGCGGAAACAAAACGAGCGAATCGAACTTCTTGTGCAATGTATAAAAGAAACACAACAAATAGCCGATAGTGAAAACAAAAAACGTGCAGCAGAGATAGAACTCTCTATCTCTAAAATAAATATATCTCTAAAATAACTTTAGGACATGACGCTACTATTGAATTAGGCTCCCTTATTACCATGGACGAATCTAATACCAGCAATGTTCAGAGACAGCGACCACCTGTGAAACCTAACGAAACGGACAATGTAGACAGCGAAGAAGAAGCAGTAAGTTATGACAATCCCATGTATAATGCAAAAACCTGTCTAGACTTTATTCCTATACTCAATGGACAAGACGATATAGGAGTAGAAGGCTTCATTAAACGGGTAAGAGAAGCTCGAACCAAATGTCGAGAAAAATGCGTATTATTACGCCTAATTCTAACGCAAAGAATCATCGGAGAAGCAGAACGCAGTATCCGCCACACTGAAATCGAGAATTACGAAGACCTGTTTAAAAGCCTCAGAAAATTTGTGTCCGTGAGTATTACATCTAATGGAGCTCGCGATAAATTGCAACGTACGCGACAAAACGTTAACGAATCGGTACACAGTTATGTGAAGAGGTTCCGACACAACCTCAACGAACTGATATACGCGCTTCAACACGAAATTCGCGATCCAATACGTCGAGCAGTTGTAATAGATCTTGAAACTGAACGAGCGACCAAAGTTTTTGTCCTATATTTAAAACCCGAAATAGAAATCCGCACATCGGCTACAAGACCGAAGAATCTCCAAGAAGCACAAGATACAGCTTTCGAGGCGGAGTTATTCATAGGGGAAATCGAACGCAACAAAAACATAACAATGAATCAACCAATTGCGAGAGCCAACACCCGATTCCAAGGAACACCTAATCCAATGCCAAGAACCTTCCGGCAAGACAAACGAATGCCACTTACCCAAAGAACTCAACTGAGATGTTTCAAACGTAATCAAATCGGACATGCCCCCAGTCAATGTAGAAATTTTCAATCACCCAGTCAATATCCGAGACCACCAGGAGTTCACAATTTAGAGACACGCAAGGAAGAAACGGAGGAACCAATAGAACTGACCTACGAATTAACGCCACAACAGGAAGACTACCCACAGTGCTTCTACGATCCAACGGACGACAACATAAATTCCTCGTCAACAGCGGAGCGGGAATTTACATACTCAAGAGAAGATGTGTATTACAACCCAGGACAGTAAAAGAACAAAAATTCTCAATGGGACATTCTAGATTTACTACTAACGAACACGCCTTTGTGAAATTATTCGGTAAAACTTTAGAATTCTTTGTAATAGATGACAACTTTCCAATCATAGAGGACGGCATACTTGCTTTACCAGCCCTATCTAAATTCACATTTGAACTCTCGAATCAACAAATAAAACTTGACGATAATATTCTTTTATTGCAACAGGAAAACGACGTACCCCTGAAGCAAGCAGTGTCAAAGACAGTTTACTTGGAAGGAAAACCGACAACGATATGCTTTATCAATGATGGTGCCCAGCCAAAATAACCAGTCTTATCGAAAACTCAATTACATACGATCAAGTCTCCACATTTAAAGATTTAGTCAGACTCTCGCATATAGAGAAAACTCTCCGCGGACCAATCGAAAAGATATTGCTGTTTTACCTCTACGTATTCAATCTAGAGACCGACCTTTTACCCTGCACTAACCTTGCTAAACACACAATAACGTTAAAAGAGAATAAAGTCATGAACACAAAATCCTACCGACCACCCGAATGCTACAAAGAGAAAATTAAACGACAAATTGACGAAATGCTACAAAAGAACATCATAGAACCATCTGATTCCCCTTACAATTCGCCAGTCTGGGCAGTACTGAAAAAGGCAGACGCCTCAGGGAAACAGAAATGGCGAATCGTAATAGACTTCAGAAAAATAAACGAGCTAACTGACCAAGACGCATGCCCATTACCCGACATAGACGACATACTATCCCAACTAGGCAAAATTCTTCTCAGCCCTCGATCTATCCTCCGGATTCCACCAAATCCCAATGGACACAGACTCTAAGAAATATACGGCGTTCTCTACATCACAAGGACACTACCATTACAATAGAATGCCATTCGGTTTAAAGAATGCACCTGCAACGTTCCAACGCATGATGGATACCGCGCTAAGAGGACTCATAAATAAACATTGCTTTGTATATTTAGACGATATTATAATATTCGGACAGTCGATTGAAGAGCACAATAGCAACCTCGCGATGGTGTTGCAACGCTTACGCGAACTCGGACTCAAAATACAGCCAGATAAATGCGAATTCCTTAAACCAGAACTAGAATATCTCAGACACATAGTAACCGCCGAAGGTGTAAAGCCAAATCCAAAAAAATTAGAAGCCGACTAGCAGGTTATTACCGTAAATTCATCAACTAGAAACTTTTCTAAAATCGCGAAACAATTGACTGAACTTACAAAGAAAAAGACACCATTTCATTGGACAGATAAAACCCAGGAAGCATTCCAGACGTTAAAAAACAAACTCTGTTCATCACCCGTACTAAAATTCTCAGACTTTGCAAAACAATTCACACTAACGACCGACGCCAGTAACGAAGGAATAGGGGCTATCCTATCACAGGACGGACATCCATATTATTATGTCTCACGAACTCTGAACCCACTGGAACGAAATTATTCCACAACTGAAAAAGAACTTTTAGCAATCGTATGGGCCGTGAAACGCCTCCGACAAAATCTGTTAGGCCGGAAATTCCTTATTCGAACCAACCACCAAGCGCTAAAATGGCTACAGAACTGCAAAGACCCCTCATCACGTCTGATGAGATGGCGACTAAAATCAGAGGAATATGAGTACGATATAGAATACACTAAAGGAAAAGACAATACTGCAGCCGACACATGTTCCTTACATGTTCCTTACATAGAATACATGTTCTGACGAGACGAAACGAAAATTTAAACATAGAACTCGATAAAAAGTATCACGATTGGGAAAAATCTACCGACACGTTACCCAAAATTCTCAAAATGACTCCGAACCGTAAATCTTTCTATCAATTATCCAAAACAGAGCTAGGAAGTTACGACAGAATCAATTGGTTAACCAAATTAAACAAAATCATTCGTACAAACGGTAAGATAGGTATAGGTGACGACAGTTTCACAGAAACCGAGAAGAATGCGATCAAACGAATTTTATTATTCCTGAACGACAGCGTGAAAGAATTAAATTTTGCATGGGACCCGATCCAAACATACAGCGACGAAGAAGTAGACGAATTATTAAGAGAAAATCACGATTTAGTAGGGCACCCCGGTATACAAAAGACATACGACCGCATTCGTGAACGGCACAAAATACCAGATTTGATGAAACGCACGCAACAACACGTAGAATCACGCGACACCTGCCAGACATCTAAAACTACACGTATCAGACCGCGGGAAGAACCTTGTATCGCTGACACGCCCCTCGAACCGAACGATAAAATTGCTATGGACTTATTAGGCCCATTGAAAAAGACAAAGAAAGGCAATCAGTACATTCTATCTATACATGACGAACTGACAAAATATTTAATACTCGTACCATTAAAGACTCAGCAAACGGAAACAATTTGGAACGCACTCTTGAATCATTACATTTATATCTTTTCCGCTCCAAAAAAGATACTAACCGATCGCGGACAGAATTTTATATCTAGTTGGATCCAACAGTACGAAGACGCATTTAAAATCAAACATATTAAAACGACATCCTTCTTCCCACAGAGTAACGGATCTTTAGAACGAACACACGCAGTAGTAACCGACATGTTAAAATCGATACGGCGAAATTCGGATGAAGAATGGGACGATCAACTTAACTCTGTGTGTCTTGTATATAACACAATGATACACGACTCCACTGGTTACACGCCATTCGAACTCACATTCGGACACAAAGCCAATCTCCTCTCCACAATATCCAAAAATCCCCAACGCACATACGCAGACGAGGTCGCGTTTTGCAAAAGAGAATGGGACTCTAGGCTCCGACACGCTCGCGAAACGTTGATCAAAAGCAAACAGCGATATCAGCGCGACCAAAAACGAAAAATTATAAAACCTCAATCAGTTTTCAAAGAAGGAGACTCCGTTTTAGTACATAATGACCATAAAAGGCATAAACTCGATGTAGAATGGTTAGGACCGTACACGATTGATAAAGTATGCACTCCATATTATCTGATTCAACACAAAAAGATACACGGTAATCGTTTAAAACCTTACTTTCCGGGTCGACGCTCCTCTTTGCCGGAATAGTATGCGCGCCAATAAATATTACTTCATTAAAAGAAAACTCGATATTCGTAGAAAACACAAGAAAAGGATATTTGTATAGCGATAGTGCCAATATTATTATAGGATTGGATACTAGCGACATATACGAGCAAATAAGCATGATAAAACTATACAAATCAACAATAGACTCACACAAAATAACCAGCAAAGAATACGCTGAAGAGTTAGACGGATTACAAAATCGTATCAATTACCTGAAACAACTCGCGAAACACCTGAAAGAGTTATCACACACCCGAAGCAAACGAGGTTTACTCAACATCATAGGTTCTGTATCAAAAGGTCTGTTCGGAACTCTCGACAATGACGATCTTACACTCATAAACGAAAATATGGACAAACTATTCGATGACAACAATAAAATTAAGACTATAATAACTAATCAAACAACACTTATTAGGAAAATTGTAAACTCAGAAAACCTAAACCACCTAGAGAAATCATATAACGATGTATTAAAATAACAATAGCAGGCAAATATCTATAGGTTTATGCTCAAACTGATCATGAAACTCGACACCGCGATGCAAACTCTGCACTTCCAGTTAGACGAGATACTTAACGCCATAATATTAGGCAAACAGGGAATAATTAGCCCACAGATACTTGACTCCGATGAATTTATAAAAAACTGTGCTAAGGCAATAGGCAACCAGATGTACAACACCGCGATCTCTGTCAAAACCGAACATTTTCAGTTTATACTCGACATCAGTGATCTTAAAATCTTCGCAATAGGTGACAAAATATTTTTCAAAATCATAGTACCATTAATCTCTGACACAGAATGGAATATACTGCAGGTATATCCTATCCCGAGTAAGAGAAATGGAGTATTTTTGGCCCCAGTAGTCGAACATCAGTCAACGCCCGTTGGCCGCGCTGGATACACTCTGCAGTCTCATACCTGGACATATGCCTAGCAGACGCACGACTAAAATTCCAAGATTTACGACCAAATAACACTCTCAAAACCTTAGCCTATAACAGTGACAATAACGCCCTAGTACTTCACGTAAACAAGAACACATCTGACTTCCTAACACTCGATATACAAACCGAGACACCCAGGTACAATTACAAAAAGACAGACTGGAAAAAGTTTCAAAACATACTCGAACAGAACTGCGACCTAAAGATCTACAACAACGTCAACCTAACAAACAGACAAATCGACTCATTCATAGACGAAATAGAAATACATACACAAATCGCTCTCCAAAAATCCGTGCCAATCATAAAACAAAAAATTCATGCGAGCCCTATATCAACAATAAAATGAAAGATCTACATCGAGACAAAAGTTACATGCTCTCCAAAATAAACAATATAAAATACAACTATTCTTACGACAAAAGAGAAGAATTAGAATTCCTAAAGTACCTACTATACAAAATAAAATCCCATCTGAAACAAGAATTCGCAAACTCTATAAACCATTACTGGACAAACAAAATAAAAAACATCTCCAAAAACGACTCAGCCAACATGTTCCCACAAATAAATCAAATCTTCAGACCAAAAGGACAAAACCCCATCCCACCTCTCAAATTGCCTCCAGAAAAATCCTCCCTCATCCAAGAAGCTGGTATAACGATACACAACACCAACAAAGACACCGAGGATAACTTCATAATATCCGAAACAACAGAAACATTAGACATTATCGGCACCCACTTTTCCAAAACACACACACAAAACGAACACATGGGCCGAGAACAACTAAACAGAATTATCATCGCCGAAACAAACAAATTCAAAAACGAAATAGAACAAGACATAACGCTAAACAAAACAGTTTGCACATTCTCAAACGAAAACACAGCAGACAACCCTAAACAACCAGAACCAGAAATAAATTACTTCACAAATTACAATCATGTAAACAAAATCTTCTCCAAACTAAACAATAAAAAATCCTCCGGCTTCGACGGCATCCCAAACATTTTACTCAAGCGCCTACCGAACAAAATAAAATGGTACTACACAGTACTTTTCAACAATGCACTAAACAACACATATTTCCCCAGAAAATGGAAAAAAGCCAAATTGATAGCTATTACAAAAAAAGATAAAGACGGCTCATCACCCGCAAACGTACGACCCATAAGTCTCCACCCCAACATAAGTAAAGTATTTGAAATAATCATAAACAACCCCCTAACCTCCTTCTGCGCAAAAAATGACATAATCCCAGAAAATCAATTTGGCTTCCGGCACAAACACTCCACAATCCACGCAATAAATAAACTTACGTCCGACATCTGCTGGGCGCTTAACGCAAAACAAAGAGTAGCCGCCTGTTTAATAGACCTCGAAAAAGCGTTTGACACAGTCTGGACCCTGGTCTTATTTACAAAATGATTAAGAAGAACTTCCCGCAATACCTAATTAAAATAGTTTGGGACATGATAACAAACAAAACGTTCGTAATGATTGACGGGGCGCACACATCAAGAAAAGAATTCTCCATAGAAAACGGTCTACAACAAGGAACAGTAAATTCCCCGTTACTATTCAATATCTACAATAGCGACTTACTAAATCTCTTTAATCTCAATACATCCACACATAAACGTGTTAAGAAATGTTAAGTTGGTATGATCGCTAGTTACTACAAGCTAAGTTGGTACGACTTCTAGCGAGGCTCTTTTGTCTTAGAAGTCGACCACGTGTTAATTAGCTGTGTGACTCCTGTGCGGTAAGCCGTGTAGTACGAGGCGGAGAAATATACTAAGTATAAAACTAATCTGTGTGAATCGATTAATTGTCAACCTAAACCCAAACCAATTAACAAAACGGTCCATAGCATTCGCAGATGACTTAATCATCTACGTAACAGGCCGCAAAACCAAAACAATAAGAGCAGAACTCCAAGAACTTTTTGATAAAATTAACGATTACTACTATACATGGAAACTAAAAATCAATGCAAGCAAATGCGAAACTATTCTATTTAGACCCAAATCAAGTGAAATAGGCCCAATAGAAAGAGAAACAAAGGTGCACTCATACCACACAAAAACTGCGTAAAATACCTAGGAGTAAATATAGACTATAAACTAAACTTCAAGCAGCACACCGAAATTCAACTTGCGAAGGCCAATAAAGCATTCTGGAAAGTAAAAAAACTATTCTATTGCAAACATCTCAACAGCAAAGTAAAAATACTATGCTACCAAGCACTAATCAGACCGATCATAACCTACGGCTGCCCAATCTGGTACAACATATCAGCCTCCCAAATGGAGAAAATCCGCATATTCGAAAGAAAATGCATCAGAGCTTGCTTGAGTACTTACAGATCCGAACACAGCGGATTCAAAAAATATGTAAAAAAGAAAATAATCTACGACCTAGCCAACATTCACCGCATAGACTGTCACATCCTAAAGCTAATAAGAAACCACTTCGGGCAAGCTGCAAAGATAAAAGAAAACAGCTTAATCTTCAGTTGCTTACTTCCAAACGACGCATATTACAAAAACACACTGACAACAGGCTACACCCCCCCGGAAGCTTTCCTATATCTAGACGAAATCCAAGATCAAAATAATATCCCAATAATCTATCACATAAAAAGGAAAATAGGGATCAAAACTATACTCTACGAAGAAGACTTAAACGGACAGACCGCAGACGCTAGGTGGAGATACAACATGGCCCTCCCTCTGAAAGACATTAAAGACAAACACAGAAAAAACACAAAAAAATATTGGTGGATACCGAATGCATAATAAAATAATAGAGAAAAGCATCAAACCGACAGAACGCAATATTCTGCCTCCGTATAACACAGGTGTAAGCATTGTAAATATTGTAATTTTTTTTAATAAACCTATTTAACATCCCCCTCCCCCTCCTTCTCCCCCTCCCCCTCATCCTGCCCCTCCCCAAAGTTACCCAGCACCCAAAAAGTAGACTACCGAAGCGTCCTGTTTTGCGACCAAGTTTTCAGGACAGAAAAATCAAATAAAAACAAAATCATGTAAAAGTTCCGCTCCCCAGCGGCTTAAATCCAAAGATTGTACTAGACACAAAAAATGTAAAGCGCCGACACACAATATAGTATGGCTACGTCGCACCGTCGCGTATCGGTACCTTTGCCTAACACATCATTATCAAAATTCATAGTTTATTGTGAATACCTAATTGTATTAAAATTGTATCTTGGTTTAAATAAACGTTATAAAAAAGAAAATAAAAAAAAAGCGCTGGATACACTCGTTCCTGTCAGATCACGAAAGTTAAGCAGCAGAGGTCACGGGGCGGTCTAGGATGGGTGACCGCTCCGTGTGGTGTTGACGAAGACGGGCCGCCAAGCAGTCCGGCAGGGGAACCGGGCTGCCTAGCACGGGGGCTCCGGCGATGAGGCGCGGTGTGACATGTTTACACACCGCTTCATCAGCGGCGGTATTGGGCGCGGAGAGAGACCCGGTGTTGTCGTCTCACCGGTTCCCGGGCCTCTCTCTCGATCACAGCTGGGACGGTTTATTGTGGAGGTTTTAGTTGGTTGGAGTCCGACACTACGACGCCGCTTTCCCCAGAAGCGGCCTGGTGTCCGTGCGGATTTCCTCCACTTAAAAAAAAAAAAAAAAAAAGTAGTCGAACATCAAATATATTTAACTTCAGGACTTTCATTTATGAATACTGATATCGACAAACTTTGTAAAAATGTAGCCAGAACCACTATATGTAAACAAACACCACCAATCCATAACAGAAACTCGAGAACCGATTGTCGCAGCGAAATAATAAACTTCAAACCTCACATCGAACATTGCCAAATAATTGTACTTAAGATTGAAGACATTAGCTTTATACCGCTCAGAACTAGCAACAGCTACATTGCGATACCGATAGAAAACCCGATAGAAATAGACACAATTTGCCAAAAGAAACATACCTTGCAAAACCTTGACAAACCCTCCATCATAAGCGCCAACACATCCTGCGATATATTGTACAAAGATGAACACATGCGTATAGGCGAAACAAGAGACGAAGTCAAATACGAAATCAAAACTAAAACCCTAGCGCTTAAGAAAAACGATAGCTTCATCCATCTGTTGGACAAACTCGAACGAGCACCAAAGATAATAAATAATATACAAGGCTATAAAACCACGATTGATAAAATAGGCGACGAGATAGAAACCCTTAATTTCGAACATAGAATCAAAAAAGTACAGTATTGGGGACTAACTACGCTCCAGATATTAGGGTACATAGCATTAGGCGTGCTAGGTATATACGGGTTAAACAAGATAGGAGCATTCAAATGCATCAAAAAATGTATACCGAACAGTTTATGTATCAGTTTATTTTGCTGCCGAAATGAAACCGTAATTAATAGCCACAGTGCGACACCAGCACCAAGCGCCCCGGCCGCAGCACCCAACATCTGTATCCCGACCAACACATACCACCTCGAAGGAGAAGAAGAATCAGCTGTAATTTTCACGCCAAATCTGATTCCACTAAAGTCTTCTGAAGAAAACTTGAGGGACCAAGTTCAATCTAAGAAGGGGGGAATGTCACAGGGTAAATTTGACTCACCACGTGATAAGATAGTTAATCCCAACTGCCTTATCATGAGTGATCGCTAGGGTAACATCCAGTCACTCTAAACATGACACATCCGTACAACCAAAGAACAGAGTAACATCCAACCATATGATACACCCGTACGACCAAAGTCTTTTCCCCCACTCCAACAAATAAAAGAATATAAATACTCCTCCCGAAATCACCCGCGTGAGTCTGCAGTCTGCATAAGCCTAAATTACCCAAAACTTAAAGTCTGTCGTTGCGAACCGCGTATCATTTATTGTACAAGTGTGTGGAAATAAAGAGTTCGATCTCCTGTTTGAGATCGACATCTCCTTTTCAATAAATTTGTCAAATTATTACGCGACACCGGCGCCGCCTTCTTCTTTTTTTCTTCCTTTTTTCGGGAGCCGGCAGCCACGTGGAGTCCGTATCCCCCGCGGACGCGTCCCCTCGCCGCGTGCGACATCCCACCCCTCCGCCGCGACCGTTGGCGGCGGAGGCGTTGCCTTCTGCGGACCCGGTAATCCTGCGGTATGACCGCTTGCCGAGCGCGCCCGTGACGGCCGACGAGGAAGAACACGACGACATTTCATCGTCGGATCTCACCCCCTTCCCTCCTCCGCCGCATCCCACCTCACGAAGATCCCAGGCCGGTCATAACGTCGGGTTCTCCCGACCCCCTTCGAGGCTCACCGACTCGCGTGCCTCTTTCGCCAGACGCATGAGCGCGTCCGGGGGCCTGGCGGCTCACCCCCGGACGGCCACGGTTGTTCGATGACGACGCAGCGGGTCCCGCTTTACAACCCGCGACTGCGCCGGTACTGGAATATTCCTCCCCTGCACCGTAAACGATTTCCTGGTTCGTTTCACTATTCATGATTTATTTATTTGTATCCCCGAGGTCGTCAACAAGGGTTTTCATCCTGGTGCCACTCACTCTTTTGCACTCTACACTGGTCAAGGCCGGGTGACGGGGATCCCCACAAGAAGGTAAGGTGAGTGGTCTTGGCAGATACGGGCCCACCAACTTCTCCAAAGTTCTCCGCACCGGATCTGGAAACTGTCGAGTGCCAAAGGCGCCGACCAGCCACCACCCGGCTATAGGAGAATATCAGATTCATCGGAGTTTCCCAGGGCGTGGTCCTACGCCCTGAGAACCCGTACCCGCCTCGTGCTCCCTAGAAGGGCGGTACTAATAGCGGATAGAGAAGGGGTTTTTAGTGAATATGGTTACACCGTCTGCCAAGCCCCACATAACTCAGCAACCCATCACAGGGCATGCGTAACAGCATTTTCCTCTCCTCGCAGAAAAAAATAGGTATTTGAACAATAAGTTCACCACGTACCTATGCGGAACAAGCACTAACTGTAGATGAAGTCACCACGAAACAACAAGAGAGTATATACTAGTGAGACTTATCTGATGAAATTGTTATGAAAGTACCGCCAGACAATGAACATCACGTAATAACGCTTATTCTGCTATCTAACTAGTATCAATAGAGTAGCAGTGTGCATAGAATCGCAGTTGGTTTTGGTTAGCAGTCGCAGTTGAGTTGTTGAAGTAGTTCTAATTCAGAAACGTCACTAAACAGTCGCTTTACAGTTATAGACATTTCAAGTTCAAATTATAAAATTAAGTACAACGCAGTTAGCGTCAGTGACCGATTTAACATTAGTTGTTATCGCTTGATGTTCGTTATTTCACTTCTCGACATTTCAAAGATTAGTGATTCATCCGCGGCGAGCGCATCTGTGGAGTGTTCACCGGAGCATTCATCGTGAGATGTGGTATAAGCACTCTGACAATCATCTTTCACTTTCATTGTGGAAGAATCATCCACCGTATTCCATTAAAGTGAAAAAGCATAAATTCAGCTTCAGACAGTCATAGATAGCCTCCTCTTACTCGCCACCCGAGTTGGCAAAAAATGATATCAAATAAGTGGCAGCAAGAGTATTATCTATCGAATACAAAGGATTAAACGATATGGGTTCAGATGCCATCATTTATTGAACAATTTCTTACCAACGCTCATGTTACGGTGGCTGTAAGTAATTTGGCAATATCGTAAAACGGAAATCATAAACGGGAAAATGTAACAAATGTGTAGATTAAAAAAATGTTAGGATTAATTATTTCGATGGGGAAAGCGTGGAAAAAAACCCTCAAAATGAGTATTGATGTACTGATTCTACAATTGAAACACTAACATTTTCATAAGTTGCGAACCGCAACAGATTTCGACAGATACCGTTGGTATTACATTTTACAATTAATAGTAACATTTCAAACAATTGTGGCAGATTATATATAATTTTGCCTATAATAATAAATTTTTTTGTTTCAAAATTCATAAACATATATAAACATCAACAAAAACACAACGAATTATCAGAAATAATAGAACGGGAACGAAAACTGTTGGATTATTGTGAGAAATGAATGCGCGTGTGTGGTATGTGACTGCAAAAATTTAATCAATATTGTAAATCTTCCTTTATGCATGGATTGTAATATGAATGGGAGAGGGACATGGCAATCAACTATTTAGTGTGAGTGATCAATGCACGGTTGAATCAAATTTAAAATGAAATAAAATCTTTATTTTTGCTGGAATTCTTTTAATAATTTCATAGAAGAAAATGTAACTCATACATTCAGATAATTGTTCGCCTACTTTCTTCTGTTATGAGATGTGATATTTTCTCCTTCAAGAATTGCAACTTTTTTTTACGGAGATATATTTTTAAGCTCCATTTTGTTATTTTCACTGTGTGCATGTTACTCCAGCGAATACCGGATATGTAAATACTTGTTGATTGTTGTAAATAGATGCTGATTATTTGTGTCGATTACTTTGCTTAAACTAGATTTTATTAGCTTATATTCTCTATTACACATATCAGTTTCCATGGCTATTGCAAGAGGGAAAGTTCAGTGTGAATGTAATTGTATTAGTAAAAGTATGACCAACTATGTACGAATAACAATAATTCGTTATGTTCGATGCAAATTTACAACCTTATAAAAGTTAATAACAAGATACACATATGTCATGTACTATGCACCAGAGCTGGGTAAAATTTGGAGAAAATGTATTTACAATTCTACTTTAAATAATCGTTGTTCTATTTTAAATAGGCAACGAAATTTCGCGAAATAAAATATTTTTATCTCAGTAAGGTAAAACATAAAATAATATATTGTAATATATCTTGACGATGAAAATAGGTTGAGGAAAGAAGTGATATTAAAATATAAGAAACCATAATATCGTCAAAATTACATGGTGCATCGTTTAAAGTTTTCGTGGTTTAGGCTATTCCTTCATTGGTACAAAATCAATCTAGCGAAGCTATACGATCTTTCAATTGGGGCAAATAGTGGAATCGGTGTATTATATTTTAAAAATAATCGTTTCATATATTTGTACTTCGTGGTATTTTGAATTTGTGAATCATTATCACCTGAGTATCGCAACAATTCTAGTTCCGCAATGTTACAATCATTGTCAGCAATATCCTCACTAGGTTTTTCCATGAATGAAAAGAAATTATCTAGTTCTGTCGTACCTTGTACTTTGCTTTGCGAAAATGAAAAGGATTGATTTCGTTTATCTGCAGCTGATATTTTTTTCAAAGCTTTTAACACTATTTCTTTAATATAACTGCGTCTATCTTTTACTAAATTATTTAGAATCCACCGTAATTTCTACGCTGGATGATTAACGGTCTCAATTATGTAATCATTTGCACTCTCCGAAAAATCGTATAAATGATGAAACCAAGTTTCTAAACATGATATCAAATAAAGTTCGCAATATCTCAAGGCTTTTGTATCATTCTCTATGACTCCGATATCTTGCAAATTATGTTCTACAGCCAAAATCCACTGAACAATGTCACCCATACAGACACTGTTCCCTTGCAGTCTATTCAAAGCATATGCAATTGGTCGCATACAACGCTCATATTCTTTTAGGAATTCAATGTCTGTGAAAGTGAATGGTGGCATATCCAATATTTCAGTTACTTCTGATAATTTCCATTCTGCATTCAGTAATTCTCTTATACTGTCGTACAGTGAGTTTCATTGCATTGGGCAAGAGTTTTTCGACGAATGGCTAATAATTCGACGATATGTTTCGTTTGCTTCTCATCCGCATCTATTAGTTTTGTGCCAGGAAGTTGAACGTTTCAACATGGCAGACTCGTACATTCTTTTTTATAACCAAAATGTTCTCCGGCAATTTTATTCGGGTCTTTAGCAGCAATTAAGCTCAGCCCATTACTACAACATTTACGATGCTTAGGCAGATTGTAATACTTATCTTTAGCATCTGATGTATTCAAAATATCATGCACACTGGAGACATTTAATGTTTGCTCCTGTTTCGTATATTCCGGTGTTTGTTGCACAGTCTCAAATGCCTGAATATTATAATGAAATTTTTCGAAAGCTTTGTAGAAATTGCTTCCATTATCCGTAACGGTATACGTAATTTTATTAGAACTTCAATTAAATCATTTATGTACATCCATGGTTAATACCGCAATTCGAGCGTATGTGTAAGGATATTCCAATCGCGAGCAAACTATAGCTTTGACTGACGTTTAAAATTTGTATCCATCCAATGTACAGTCATGCAGATAAAACTTATCCGAAAACAAGACCATATGTCAGCGGTTGTATAGACATATTTTATTCGTTCTAAGTCTTCTTTTATATTTCCTATTATATCTTTTTACTTTGTACGCATTTTCATAACCAGACTTTTACGACACATACACTTTGCCTCTAATTTTAATTTCCTGAGTCCGGATATTAATTGTTTAAACTTAGGCTCTTCCACTGTCGTAAAAGGTTTTCCATGGGCACATATGTAATCGAGTATTAGATCATCCGCTTTTTCTTGATTGGTTCGTTTCCTTTTTACGATGATTTCTTCAGTTATATTGTTTATATTTTTTCGTTTATTCGTCAAACTCTTCCGAGCATTTTTATACCGATCATGATGCTGATATTAAATCTGCGTGACAAGTGCGCAGATATAACAAGAAATTGGATGTCGCACTTATACTTCCTTCCCTAGTACGCAAGCAACTTTTTCATTCCGCCGAAATAAGAATACCACCTGAATTTGGCTCTTTTTAATTTAATGCCGAAAAATTTCTCATCTAGGATCAATGGAATTATTTCGTGAACATCTTCTTGTATAATTACATCTGTTTCTTCTCCTGATGAATGGCAATTTCCCCACATGATTTTTTAAAACGCGATTCAAGTAATTTTTCAAGTTGAACCACAGAAGATAGAGTAACACTAATTAACAGCATCCGGTAACAACGTCGAACTGACAATGAGAGTCCGTGCTATCATGATAGTCTGGTATGTTGATAAACATACATAATAATACCACAGAAGTAAATACCAGGAGATTAGGAAACTACTTGTATTACGTACTAAGGATACTGAGCGTACGTTGATATTTCTAAATATAATATTTGATCTTTATGAATACGAGAGAAAATAAAATAAGATTAATAAAATATTTCAAATGAAAGCCTCGCTATTTTGACTATCCTTCGAATAGAGTACAATTTTAAATACTATTTCAAAAACTTTTTTCAACAAATAAAATATTTTATTTTTAGAAATACACGTATGATTCAATATGAAAAAGCTATTTACTATTTCCTGTTCGAAATAATATTTTACCCAGCTATGGTACGCATAGTAATGCATAGTATGCAGTAACAGTCGTATTTTAAAGAAAATACCACAACAGTGAGAGGCTATATGACGGATCGATATTTGTCTCAAGACAAATCTCATCGTCTGTAGGGCACTTCATGTTCTATACACGAGCAGCTTGCAACAGACGTGTTACCAAATAAGGATCATGTTCGATAGCGTGATAAACGAAAACAAAAAAAAGCAGAAATTAACAATAAACTTCGAACAGCTGTTACAATGATGAGATGATCTGATATCTTGAAAATATTTAGTTGATCGTTCAACAATCCGAAGAAAACTAATAACCATGCTCTATATATCCTTTTCTGTACATTGGTCACATCTCATTAAATAAGGAAATTGTTATTAAGGCGTAGGTTGAGACATTTTAATTCATGAATATCATGAGAATAATATAAGAAAACATAAATAGAGAATAAACTTAACGTAACAAAATGAAAGCACACAGTATACAATATATGATTGCTGAACGAATAAGTAATTATTTACAATACTTCGTGTTTTGTTTCTCTTGTAAAATATCTATCAAGTCTCTATGTATTTAGCTTTTTAAATTTCCTCCTGATGTAAAATATCTATTCTCTCAGAACTTCACATTTAAACTTTCTTACTGCTTCAAATTGATTTCCTTCCACGACTGCATTTTGGACAAAGGATTATCTGAATATTTTCTGCAATATTCAGCTCTGACGAATATGAGGATCAACCTAAAGCGTTAATACTTATGTTTCCAAAAAACAATAGTTTCAGCAAATTTAAATGTAAGAATTGATGCATCGTCGTATTGGAGAAACCAATATTTCTATATAGTACAATTAGTGTACTTTCCTTATTTTCTATATATAAAACTGATATTTCTATGAGCATTTATATAATTATATTGACTGTTAGTTCCATATGTACATTAACATTTTCGTATGAACATCGCGTTCTATTTAACTCCCTTCTTATCTACCATGCTTTGCAAAAAAAATTTCAACGTCTTTAATCAAAAATGTAGAGGTCAAAATCCATGCTAATGTACGTGTATGTACCCATTTGGAGAAAACTAGATGCATTTATTGCTCTGCTATATGCCTGCGGTGCATATCAAGCAAAGAATTTAGATAGGTCATATTTGTGGAATAAAATTAGAGGACCCGCATTTTTTTCAAGAACAATGAGCAGGAATGACTTTACTGAAATTATGAGGTTTATACGCTTTGATAAGGAGAGCGAAAGAAGTCAATGTTTATAAACTAATAAATTTGCAATGGTATCTACAGTATGGGACCGATTTATAGACAATTAACACAATTGTTATATACCTGGTGCATTGATTCCGTCGAAGACTAGGTGTAGATTTACCCAGTATATGTCGAACAAACCAGACAAATTCGGCATAAAATTCTGGTTGACGTGTGACGTCAATAGTAAGTATGTAATAAATGGATTTTCCAATTTGGGAAAGGATGAGAGAAGAGAAAATTCAATCCCACTTGGAGAATTCGTTGTTTTGAAGCTGATGGAACCATACACAGGGTGTGGAAGACACGTAACGACAGATAATTTTTTTACGAGTATATCACTGGCCACAAAGCTATTTGCAAAAAGAACTACAAATTGTTAGAACTACTAAACTACTAAACTACTAAACTACTAAAATTGTTGGAACAATCTGTGAAAATAAACGGGAATTGCCAAAGATAGCCAAAAATCGAAAAGATTAAATGACTGCATTTTCAAGCAAACTTTATATTTCAAATCACATTTCTTTTACCAACAGGAAAAAGTGTTTGTGCTAAGTTCCATGCATAAAATAATAGAAATTGAAATAAGCAACAAGTGTATACCGGAAAAGATTAGATTTTATAATGATTCAAAATTTGGTATGGACATAGTGAACCAAATTGTTAAGAAATGTTAAGTTGGCATGATCGCTAGTTACTACAAGCTAAGTTGGTACGACTTCTAGCGACGCTCTTTTGTCTTAGAAGTCGACTAATTAACTATGCGTATCCTGTGTGGTAAGACGTGTAGTACGAGGCGGAGAAATATACTAAGTATAAATCGAATCTGTGTGAATCGATTAATTGTCAACCCCAATCTACATCAATTAACACAAATATCAAGGAAATACAGCGTGAAATCAAAATCTTGTAGGTGGCCCCTCCAGTATTTTTCAACATTTTGGACTTAGCTGGAATAAATGCCTGGATTTTGTATAAAGAAACAACAGGTGAAAATATTTCAAGACAGGAATTTTTATTCCAATTAGTTACAGAGCTCGCCGCTGAGTATAAAGAATTGCGGGGAAAAAACGATGCAACAAAACTAGGTTCAGATTCATTACAACGAAAAACTTGTCAACCTACATATTGTAAAGGTTATAAAACTACGAAAATCTGTTCTAGATGCGAGAAATGTGTATGTGGAAAATGTGTATATGAAGATATAATAATTTGTAAAACGTGCAGCGAAAATGAATAAATAATATATAAATAAAAGTGTAATTTTATTTAAGTCTATAATTGAAATTAAACATATGTAAATTTGGACGAAACTTTATAAAAGTTCATCATTTCATATACATTTAGTTATAAATTAACCATTATCTATGGTAAAACATGAAAACTATTACTTCTTTAATCACCGGTCATTTTCAGCACGGAGAGCCTACGGACCGAGGAAGCGTCGGAGGAAGAAGCGCCTCGCGCGCATAAAAGGAAGGCCGTTGGATCTTCCGAGTTCCCCATGAAACTGGCCGAAAAGATGGGAACATCTACTACGGCGGACATAGGAGCGGAACTGCGCCGTCGAGCTTCTGAGGTGACCAAGGTTGCCGAAACATCACGCAGCCTCAAGGGCACATACGTGAAGATGCTGAAGGAAGCGGCGAGGTCCATCGCAGCTGGCACAACAGAGATGGCGAGAAGGATGGACCCCGTCCTTGGCGACTTCACGATAATGGAAGGACGCATAACGGCATTAAAGGCGGAGAACGAGACGCTTCGAAAGGAGCCGGCCTCGCGCTCCATGATAGAGAAGAGCGGCGAGACAGTTTGATGGAACGCAAGATAGAGGAGCTAGAGCCATCGCTGATCCAACTGATGGAGGAGCGCCTCCAAAACATCGACAGAAGGAAGGAAAAGGAGGTCGTCTCCGAAGAGGCCACGAGAAGGGTGGAGTCTGGAGTTTCAAACACTCCAGCGACAAAGGGAGGAAAAGCGGCTGCCATGGAATGACAGACCGTTGAAAGAAGATAGAATAAGAAGAAGGAGTCGACGGAGAAACAACCGGCGAAGATAACTCCGAGGACAGGGGCGAAGAGCCCGAGGATATCCCCGGAGGGAGGATCGGTGAACGTGCGAAGAGGGAGAGACAAGCTGCCTCTCCTACGCACACAGCGAACATCGGCGGTAACGATCACGCTGAAGAATAGATCGGGACAATCCTGCGCGAAGGAAGTCATGGAAGCAATGACCTTAGGGAATTATGAAAATGCGCATCCTTCAGACCAACTTCGGGCCTGAGAGATTTCAACGCTCACTCCACGGAATGGGGAAACTCGAGGACCAACGCGCGCGGCCTCACGCTATCAGATTGAGCCCGGGTCTTGGACTCCTTCTGGGGAACAGGGGTTCGGCCAGCAACTGCGTGGCGTGGACGGGGTGTTCCGTCGTGGACATCTCATGGGCCTCCCCCGACGCGTTCAGGCGGATTTCAGGCTGAAGAGTGGCCGAGGGGGTCAGTACACTCTCGGACCATCTCTACATATTCATGGAGGTGAAAGAAACACCTGGACCTGGAACGGCGACCGCGGGTGATGGCCGCGACCAGTAGAGAGGGGGACGTGCGCGCCTGTCATCAAGGTGGAAGATCAAGGAAAGGGGCGAAGATCTGCTTCGGGCGGCCGCAATAGTGGCTACCTGGAACTGGGAGGCCTTGACGACGGCGGCGGAAACAAGCGTCGAGGAGGAGGCTGAAATTGCCGCCGAGCCATGGCGGCAATATGCGACACATCCATGTCGCAAACCACGCTGGACATCGGGCGAAGCAGAGCCGTGTATTAATGGACTCCCGGCATCGCGGAGCCGAGGACGAGACGTGCCCAGGCCCGAAGACGGTACCAGAGGGTCCGCCGCAGGTGACGACGCGACGAGGAAGAAGTCTGTCTGCGCTACCGAGCGTATCGCGTGATACGGTGCTCGCTACAAAAGGAGATCAAGGTCGTGAAGGACCGTGCCTGGTCTGACCTGGTCGAAGCAGTCGAGTCCGACCTATGGGCAAGTCCACACAGGACGGTGACGCGAAAACTTCGCGCGAAGAGCCCCCTTGCAACGTTGGAGATGGAACCGGCGCTGCTACTGCAGATCATCGGGACGCTCTTCCCCTCGGAATAGTCGCGGGAAACAGCCTGGACGGTGGAGTTGACGGACGATTGGGAAGTCACGGAAGAAGAGCTATCGGAGGCGATCAGAAGAATGGCCTCCCGCGACGTGGCGCCGGGCCCGGACGGGATCCCGGGCCGCATCTGGGGGAAGTGATGGGGGTCATGCCTCCCAAACTTCGGCGCTTTTACACGAGATGTCTGAGAGAAGGAGTCTACCCCCGCGCATGGCAGACGGCGAGGTTGGTCTTGCTCCGTAAAGAGGGCCGACCGACGATTTCGCCGTTAGCCTAGCGGCCGATATGCCGGACGAGGTCGACAAGCTCCTCGAGAGAGTCGTCGCCGCCCGTCTGGAGGAACATATGTCGGGGCGGGTGCTGGGTTAGCACGAAAGCCAGTACGGCTTCCGGAGAGGCCGCTCGACGATCGACACGAGCCCTCACGGAGGACATGGTTTCCCGAGTGGCGTGGCATTGGCTGTGTCTCTAGACATCATCAACGCATTTAACTTCATACCATGGGACAGTATAATGGCGGCCCTGGAATACTTCTTGGTGCCCCGCTACCTCGTTTGTCTGACCCGCGCTTACCTCGACGACAGGTGGGTAGGGTATGCCAGCAGGGAGGGGGAAGCAAGACGGCCCGCCGAGCGCGGCGTTCCGCAGGGCTCGGTGCTGGGACCGATCCTGTGGATCATCGCGTATGACGAGGTACTGCGCTGCCCGCTGACTCCGGGCGCGTCCATGGTGTGCTACGCGGACGAAACTCTGGTCGCGGTCGGAGAGCGCGGGTGGCACGAGACGCTGCGTCTCGGGGAAGTCGCAACGGCCTGCGCGATACATGCTGTGCGCGGATTGGGTCTGAGGATCTCCCTTGCGAAGTCGGAGGCTATCAATTTCTACGACAAGAACAGGTGAGGGACTCCTCCGCCCGGTCTGAGCATAAGCATGGCAGGGGAAACTGTCGAGGTGAGATCGCGGATGAGGTATCTGGGTCTCATCATCGACAGCCAGTGGACGTTCGGGCCGCACTTCGACTCCCTGATCCCGAGGGTGTCGGCCTGCTGCCGAACATCGGTTATGGACCCAGAACTGTGAATTGTATAGTAGAAACGCGAAGTGAGTAAAGTGATTAAGTATTGTGCAATGTAAAGTGAGTAAAAATGCTGTGTGAAAAAAAATAATACAAAAATGGAATCAGCGAGTGTGTAGATCGACGAACTGCGTGGCAAAGAAAAATGGCTCTAGTGGTGCTTTGTTATGCGTATACTTTTGGAGGAAGATGACGACATGATCAACGTGTGTAAAGGGAATCTGCTTCATCCAGGCGAAAGAAAGGAGAAAAAAACAGCCGAAAGAAGCAGGGGAAGGGCATAGATTTTAGCATTTTACAGAAAGAGAAAGAATGCATGTTTTTACCGAACCAGAAGGTAATCGCGAGAGGTTCCGACATCGCAAAGTTGTATAACATCGGCATGCGAGTGATTATACCGTCAGTTTGCATTCTTGGTAATAAAGCGGAGTCAAACACGTACTCACTGCAGTTATGGCACGAGCGGCTTTGTCACCAAAACGTCAGACATGATAGTAAATTTTTAAAGAATTTGAATATAAAAGTTGTAGATGACGAGTAATGTGTGCGTTCCAGGACCCGTCCTTATGGTCGACCGCGCCATTCCTCGAGATTGAACTCAGACTGGCTTCGCTTCAAGAATTGTAGATGACAGTATCTTTTTCTGTGAAGGTTGCGCGTACGGGAAACGTTACAGTTCGAGTTTTCACGACCATGTTAAGCGCGTAATTAAAGCCTGCGAGATTATTTACACGGACGTATGTGGACCTATGTAAGTCGAGTCATTAGGTAAGAAACTTTATTTCCTTACGTTTAAAGATGACTTTTCAAAATTCACAAAGATGTACTTCTTACGACACAAGTCACAAGTAATTGAAAAGCCTTTTACCTAGAAGTTGAAAATGAATTCAATCGTAAAATCAAAGGAATTCATAGTGATGGAGGGAAAGAATTTAGAAATAAAGAAGTCGAAAGTTTTCGAAGAAGCAAGGGGATTAAGCATACAATCAACGTCCATTACATTCCTGAACAAACTGGTGTCGCAGGGAGGGAAAATAGGACGATAGTAGAGGTCGGCCGATCGATGCTGTACTCAAAAATAAATCTACTGCTGTTTATATGTGCCGAAGCCATGAACACCGTAGTGCATGTCATTAGCAAGACGGGCCCGACGAGACAGCACAATAAAACGCCGTATGAACTGTAGTACGGAAAACCGCCAGATTTAAAAAAGTTTAGAGTTTTCAGTACTGAGTGCTTTTTGCACACATACACTACCGCTCAAAAGTATCCGGACACTTGCTTTTGTTCTATAAAACATAGTTTAACTTTGTACGAAAGGTATTTAGAACGGTTATATCAATTGTAATTATTATTGTTATCTTTTTTGAGGTATCATAGCATAAAATAATTAATTTTTATGTACAAATTATATAATGAGTATGCAGAAATAATATTCCTGCA
>JACXIM010000062.1:0-13138 GCA_014737505.1 Bombus sibiricus
GCATAGACGAGAACCTATTTAATTGTACAGTTTTGTGGAAAAGTTTATATCTACTTTTCGATCCGAGATAAACAAGCATGAAAATAACAAAATGGCGCCATAACTGAACTAATTGTAAGTTGTCTAAGAAAGAGAAATTAATTGTTTACTATATTTTTTTGGAGAAGAGGGAATATTCCTATTCAAACGATAATGGATCAGTGGAATGATGCAATAATTTTAATGTATTTTCCATATACCATTTAGATTTAACATTAAGCCTTGGCAGTTAGCATGTTTATTGTACAGGCATGAATATTTTTTCATCGTCACATGGAACCACATATTTTTATCCTCGGTAGGTAAGTGGCGTTTCTTGAAACGAATCCAATGACCTGCACATCATGTTATTTTACTGCTGTAAGATGTTAAAAATTCATCAGTTCCTAAGAAATCAAATGGCCCAGAGTCGCTAGCTACCGGCTATTAGGTTGCTGCAAACTCCGTAACCAAATATTGAATTTCTTATCTTCCATGATACTTATCTAATTACCAAACATTACTGAATCGTGAAAACTCACTTTAGTCAACTTACTTTAGTCGAAGAATTGGAGTAGTAAACATATGTATGACAGTTCCATTTTGTACTTTGGTATTTAAATTTTGGTATTTTAAAGTAAACTTTGTTTCCGAATACCAATCTTTTTTAATTTGTTTTGCATCTTCTGGTAGTACTCGATGAATGGAAACTATGATATACTACATGTCACACCATATGTATAATATTACATCCGAGATATAACAATTTTTAGTGGACTTTAGAGCCAAAATTCAAGTCTAAAGACAGTCTCCAGATGAAAACCTAGTCCACATTGACAATTGTCGGCAGATATACGTTTGCACTAAATCTATAAACGTTGGTCACGCTGTGCGATGATGAGATTTATGACCCGGTATTTGTTATTGAGGCAAGGAAAGGCGAAAGCAGAGAATTTGAAAATACATGTTGGTTGTCAAAATGTCATAAAGAAATGTTTAGAAATCGAACAAAGACCAACTTCATTTTTTGTAGTGGAACTATGCAATTTTTAATACATTAAATCAATCTGTCATGGCGTTCCCGATAAAAATTTATTCTCCTACATATTTGTGTCAAAAGACTATTAGAATCGAAGAAACAAATTTTTGGAAAAGTTGAAAAACATAAATAAAATCATTAAATTCTTGATTTTTGTTCAATAGGTGTGTATAAATAAAATTATTAAATTCTTGATTTCTGTTAAATATGTATGTGTATCATTTTATGATAGAACATTTTTTCGACATTTTAATATTAATTATTTATGTTTATTACTTCGCGGACATACTTTGACTTTATTAATTTTATTACTCATTTTTGGTTCAGTATGAGTGATGAATACAGGTTTCAAAGGAGGAGAAAGTTCAACCACTATACACATACATTACATTAGGTAGCATGAGGTCCTGAGGTGAGGGCGCCCGAGAGTTCGATTAACGGTTCGAAGGCAATAAAATAATAAAGAGCAGAGAGTTTAAGGAAAGGAAAAGATTATGTTAATTGCAAAAATTTCCGCGTCGCTGGATTATCCTTGGTTATAAATTGTTGTCGTTTCCTTAAATTATTTCTAAAGGCTTGATGGTTTTACAATCGTATTGTTACGTTGCAACACATGTGTTCCATCTCCAGCACATTCTCAACTCATCGACACTCATCCGAGATCGGATACCCAGCACCCTCTCATACTCCTAGTGGACGAACGTCTCCCATTGTCTGCAAGCAGTCTACATACACCTTTAATCAACAATCTGCGAATAATGTATGCAGACAATGTCTGTCAGTTCGTATGAGCGAAATTGAATTCTGTTTTATAGGAATGAAAAAGGATGAATAATATTGGTTGGGTCACATATATAACCCTTATCTATGTTATTATGTTATGTTATTATAACATACATTACCATGTTATTTGACAAATCGGTTCATATATTGATAATAAAGCGGTATACCGTGACAGCAAATTAACAAATACGAAACACACAAATTGTACGAACATCTTGTACTTACCAACTTTTAAAATCCATTCTTTACGAAGGAGATCATTTTCTTTCGAAGAGTGATACAAATAATGTCTTTGACGTTAACCGTTATTGCATTCGACATAGGCACATATATCCACTGATTTAACCTTCCTTTGCAAATGCATGACATTAAAACTTGAAATAAACTACAAAAAACAACGCACACGTCCGTGAAAACGTATCTACAAAAATAAAAATCAAATTAATAAGCAAATAATATAAAGTAGTTAATTAAATAAAAATGAATGAAAATTAGAATTAGTTAAAGATATCTTTACTGGAAAATTTTCAACTAAGAAGGATGATCTTGATCGAGATGTGTTTATTTGTGTTAGATACATATTTGATTGTTTGCGGTAGACAACAGATTGATAAATTTCCGTAAAATTTGTTTTTACAAGGCTCGTAAAAAATTCGACTTTTACTGAAGATTTATTTTCGGCGCCGTGAAGAAACCAAAAATTTTTTCAGACACTATCAATGACGGAACATCCCTACAAAACGTAAAACGTTTCATTTCGATAAATCTGTCCATTGCAGAATAATCGCTGGATATATATAAAAAGAATAAACATTGAATTGATAACCTGCTCCTTTTCGAAGTTGGTTAAAAACGTCATCTAGCAATTATATGTATTTACGCACTCTTCATGAATTGTTTACTAGCGAAGGTGAAGACAGACACATTTTATACGGCTGTCTGCTGTCCAACGTGCAGTGTAGGGGCCCCTCATGCACCTGTTTCCTGAGGCATCCGTCGTACAGCATGTTCCTTTGTCGTCAAAGAAAAACAATAGATAGACGACATTATTTAGAGGAATCGACAATCGGAGTGTTTGGTATACTCTCGCAATCACCAATACTTCTGTACCATGGTAACGACAATGATGATGGTGGGGACGGCGCATATCTTCCGGGAGACAATGTCATAAAATACGTCTTAGTATTAAAATAAAAAAAAACATGCAATTTTTAACTTTTTTAATATAACTTTATAGCCATTTTTTGCGCGAAAATACTGCCACTTTCAATTTTTTCCCAATGTTAGCTATTTTGAAGGCTAATTGGATAGGTCAGTCGCTGTCTTAGGATAACCAATAGGCGAGAGTGTTTACTTTCTGTTTCCACTAATGCTGTCTCTACCAATGAACTTGCAAACATTCTAATCGTAAACCCCACTCTCATCCCTAAGTTTATAACGAATCTTGGAAAAAACAAATTTTAGGGAGAATTATCAGTTTGCCGTCTATCGTAGCCAGCCCAATCTAACATCTAGCATATACATATAAAGAATTATTCTTAACCGCAACCATTTTCTTATTTGTTTATTTATTTTCGTCTTTTTTTTCATTTCATTGTATTTTATTTTCTTTATTTCATTTTTATAGCTACGTTTTCGCGGATTTGTGCGTTATTTTTTATAGTGTGTTTCACGTTTTTTACATTATGAATTTGCAGAAGATTAAATCAATAGATATTTGCGCTTACGTCAACTGTAACAACGCCCGACATAAAGGACATCATCTGTATCGCTTCCCGAAAGAAGACAATCCCCTTCTTAAAGAATGGATTTCAAAAATTGGTAATTACAAGCTGTTCGTACTGTGCATACATATGTTTCGTATTTGTCAATTTGCTATATTAACACATCGATGCTGGGTATTTTTTCGGTTATGTCTCGTTTTTGGACATAATTTTTAAAAACTATTTTTCCGTTGTCTGATAGTAATCGATGAACAAAGACGGTATATAGAGCAGTTTTTAGTCTAGAAATCCATTGGTTCAAAAGTTTTGCGTTTTTAAAGTTTGGTACTTTCAACCTACTGTATGGTTTACTTTAACGTGACGTCCGTTTAGAGAGTAAATTGTATTATTTATTTAAAGATATATTGTGTTCAGAGTAACAGTATACCGCTCTATTATCAATATCATGTATATGAACCGACTTGTTAAATAACATTTTGAATAAAATTTATACAGGGTTATCCACTTAATTCGGAACTTGCGCTCGCGAGAAAATATAAGAATGGCAACAGTATAACGTATATGCCTACTACTACAATCAAATATTGCTCGCCATCTATGAGCTGTTGCTATAATTAGGCGAGAACGCAGAGCGGTTTGGTTGGAGCCGAAGGACTTTAATTTGCTGTCACAATAAGGGAAAGACAACCGCTAAAAAAGCGAGTCACGCGTTTACACTCGATGATTTCATAACCCTGCGCACTCCCGAAACTTCGAAACAATTCTCACAATACTGCTTGTATTATTCTATCTCCATATGACATTATCCAATTACGCTCATAATATTAACAAAGGCGAACAATGCATAAAACAAAAAAAGTCATACGGAATAACTTTAACAATGCATTTCTGGACCGATGCAATAGATTCTTGGACAATCAAACCGTAATTTCGAGACTCAAACTCTAAAATTTATCATAATTTATGTTACAATGCACAGATATAAGTATACAATGTATAGAGATGAGAACTTGATAAGATTCATATAACAACAATGCAATTCTCGTTTATGTATTATACATATATGTGAGGAGAAAAAGAAAATTTAGGCTTGCATTACACGGGTGTCTAAGGCTGAATGCATGACATACCTATAAGCACTCTGTATAACTTATTGATTGCGCTTGTAACATATACACGTGTATATCTCAAATGGAAATAAATGTCAAATGAAGCACTAAATGCGATATGTTGTTTCCCGCCAGCCAGACGATTTTGGTATAAAACGAGATACCTTGTTTCCCGACATCAATATGTTTTACTTTTTTTATCTATATTATTTTCTATTACTATCTATACGTACTGCTCTTTTAACAGGAAATCCAGCTTTAAAATATTATGCCAGCTCCACTTTAAGAAGCATGGGCGTTTGTGCCGATCATTTTTTACCCGAAATGTTCAAACAAAATCTTACAAAAAATACGAATGAAAAAAGAAAGTTGAAGAAGAATGCCATACCCGAACCACCAAAAAATTTATTAACAAATGAAGAAGAAGAAGATGTACAAGCAAGTCAGCTCGTAATCGAAAAACAGCTGATGAAAAAAGAAGAGGAAGAGGAAGAAGAACGACATCAACATTACCACTACCTCTATCAACAACAGCAAGAGGCAGAAGAAAGAGAGGTAGAAGAAGAAGGAGAAAATGAATTATTTATTAATAAACCAACACTGGACTATACAAAGGCTCCGTTAAAATTCTCTGACAATGAGGATTCAATGGAATGGGCAGCAGTTGAACCACAGATCTGCGACGTACAACTTGAGGCTATCCAAGAAAGGAAATTGAAAAAGGAATGTGCTCAGCTGTTGAAAAGAAATAAAAATTTAAAAGTACAAATAAGATATCTCAAACGAAACTTCAGAAGAATCAAGAGATCCAGAGATCGATTCCGTAAAATGGTACGTAAATTAGAAACCAACGATGAATTTTTAGATAGACATGAAAGCAAAAATGACGCCACAAGAGCACTTATTAATTCGCAGCTGGAAAGTAAAAGCATAAAATATACAATCGAAGAAGGAGATGAGTGCGAGAAGAACAATTAGAACAATGGTCGTGAACTATGGTCGTATACATAAGTCTAGAGTGTTGAAGATGATCCACGCAATCATATGCAAGAATCCATAAGTTAGGAATCTGCAATGTTTGGTTTCACGTTACAGATAAAAGAAACAATTCAGTTCCACCACAAACGAGGTATACTTGGTATAGTTCCACGTTACAAGAGAATTAAACTTAGATGACTCAGAAAGAGAAATCATTCCTTTATTATATATATTTTTTTAGTAAAATAAAGGAACTCTTTCCTTTCAAACAATAATGATTCTGTGGGATAATGCAATAATTTTAATATATCCCCAGTAGACAATAGCTCTTTAGATTTAACATTAAACCTACTTTCCTTATGATAATGTTTTTTTTATAATTAAACCTAAATTTTATTTTAATAATAATTTCAGCAGTTAGTAGGCTGTGAGTGACATTTCTGACGTGATATATTTTGGAAACGAGATTTTATATTATTTTTTCACCGATAGTATTTCATGCTTCAATAATTACATCTTTTAATTTTGTAACTTTATTATACTTTTGATTTTTCGAATAAATCCGAAGAACTAGTATTCTCCATATGTTTTTAATCTGATTTACGTCGGGAGAACGTGCAGGCCATTCCAGAAGAGATATATTGTTTTTCGCAAACCAGTGTAAAGTATGTATCTGTTATTTTAAAATATATTTGACGGGTTTCAAAAGCAAGATATTTCGTCATTTAAATAACAACTCAGATAACCATTCTCTACAATTGGTAACCCCGACGTGCGAAAAGCGATTTCAGAGTGAACGTGTTACAATAGGTATGACGAGTACAAACGGAGCCGATTGTGTGTCGATCGAGCAAGATCGAGTAGATGCGGTAAACACACCGCTCCGCGTACCGTCGTTATGACCTCACGACGTCGCGCTATGGTTCTTGATGCTAGAGTCGCAATTCGAAGCTGCCCGGATTACTAGCGATAAGACGAAATTCCGCGCTGCCGTCACAAATATTACAGCGCAGCATGTGCAGTTAGTCCGGGACATATTGTTCGACCCGCCGGAGACAGGGCAGTATGAATGCCTCAAAAAAGGAGCTGATAAGGAGACTGGCAGACTCAGACTCCATGAGAGTGTGGAAACGGGACCTACCACTACGACGAACACGAAACGGCGTTTCACGGTGGTGAACGTCAACACGCCTATCATCGGCGTGGACTTCTTAAGCCACTATGGATTACTGGTCGACCCTCGAAATCGACGCCACAGCGACAAGACCAGCAACCTATCGACAACACGATACACGGACACGACTGAGGCTGTATCGAGCAAAACGATCGTCGGTAAGTTAACATATCACCGACATCTCATCGAATTTTCGGAAGCGACTCGTTCACTCGTTCGGTAGAAATAAAATACGACACAGCGTAGTACATCATATCAAAAACCACTCCCGGCCCTTCCGTCTTCAGCGAACCTTGACGCCTCGCTTTCGATCGACGCAAGCAGGTGAAGGCAGGATTTGAGACGATGACCGAGCAAGGAGCGATGCGGCCAGTGAAAAGTCCATGGGCATCACCTCTGTACGTCATACTGAAGAAGAACGGAGGCCTATGACACCGCGGCGACCGTGCGTTGAACGCTTGTATCGTACCGACAGGTATCCACCGCTGCTATCGCAGACGTCGCGCAACATCTGCTCGGGTTTGACAGCAAGCGGCCGACGCTTTACCCCGCATCGAAACGACAAACCCGCAGATGCTGAACTCTCGCAACCGCACACAAAAACGACGAGCGAAGTCGTACGACCGTATGTACAACAAAAAAACTGTGTAAACCTATTGTAAATATAACATAAAAAACGTTATCACTAGTAGGGGGTGATGTAGCGGCACATGAGATAGAGGACAATTCAAATCATGTTGTTGTTTTGCCTCGGAGTATCAACATCGTTAGGACATACATAATGTAATAATAAACTCCGGGCAAAACAATGCCGCCGCTACGTGCAACCGTCAAACGAAGACGAATTTGAATTTTCTGGTACTCCCTCGACCAGTATAAATAGACGACCATGTTCTCTAGAAGTCAGTCAGTCATGCGAATCAATACCAGTTTTTCAGTCTCAGTCTCGAGCGATTTTAATAGCGAACAATACACAGTCTTAGCGAACATCCTCTGTATCTATTATTTTAAAGTATATTTGACGGGTTTCAAAAGCAAGATATCTCGTCATTTAAATAACAACTCAGATAAATATCCTCTACCAGTACGAGCCAACTTATGAATGGGTGCATTGTCTTGCATAAAAATTAAATTTTGATAAGTTCTAAAGAATTATAAATAATCTTGTAGCACATCTATATAGCTAATACTATTTATTCTATTTGAACAGAGCTTTTGCCGGAAGCTGAAAAGCACACAAAAATCATAACAGAATCTCCTACAAAGTTGTGTTTTGAAAAACATTTCTTTTCTTTTCTGAGGTCGTGCCAATAATAATTATAGCCATCGGCCCATCTGGACTAGATATTTTTTCTTCGCTGAATACTACTTACATACAAGAAAAATTTTTATTACAAAACTTTGAGTGATTTTTTTACAATTTTAGGAGAATTTTATTATAATTTTGAGAGAAAAAATCATATTTATTGTTTTCCAATATCTGTTCACATTTTCCTTTGCAAACGCAAATTTTTTTTCATTATCGATAATCTATAATTTTAGTGCCGATTTCATTTTCAAGATCACAATGTTGGATAATTTTGTAGTAAGTGTGACCAATGGTGTTTCTTGATGCATTTATATTACTTTCATTTTTAATATCCGGCAGTGACTTTGATGATCAGATGTTATTTTCAGTACTTTTCGTTCATCTCATGGAGATAATTGTTTCGGCTGGCCTGACCTTTTCATTTCTCCATGATTACATCTTTTCGTAACATAATCTGCAATTACACTCTTCAATCAATTCAGAAGTTTACGATATAACCATATCCTTTACCTTCAAGGCAAAGAGCATCTATAATTATCTTTCCTTTATCCGAAAGTTGTTTTTCATAAGGGATTCTAATTTATAAATGTTGTAACGAACACCAAATATCAAAAAAGATGTCAAGCAAACGAATAAACGACTGCAATATGGAATAAAATAAAATAAAAACGGCAAAGATTAATATATTAATGAAATGCTCGAGATTTAATTCTTCCTCTTCTGTAGTAGTACTTTTTTTCTAAGTCTATTATATACATCAATTATTGTTTAAAACTTATTTAAACGATCCTATATATTACTTTAAAACAGAACATAGGTACAATTTTTTCCTAAACTGACAAAATATCTCAATGTGATAGGATTGGTATATTTCTGATGTGCATTGTAGATTGCTCACGAACGATACTTCTCCTTCCGAAGTACCCAGTGACTTTTTTGTTTACATACTTAACAATAAAGATAATGACGCGTAATGGCACGAGAGAAAAGAAAGGAAAAAGGACAATGTGCTTCTGTGCTATGGTGTGTCATGCTCGTGTCTATTTATATTGCCCATTAAATGAGTGTAAGACTTAGGCTCTCAGCCTATGCTTTGTCAGTTTTGTTATTCTTTAGCGACAAATACGATGAACGAAGATTCATAAGTACAATCAACATAATCGAGTTTTATAACAATATTTATAATAATTAATGCAGTACATATAAAAATACATATAAAAATAGTTTTATTTATACATGAAATATAGATCTATTATGTGCACCCCCCATCAGTGGCTGTCGAAGATGAGAAAAACCCGCTTTTTCGTGTATTACCTTAATGAACAATAACCCTAAGGAAAGTTTCGAATTGAAAGATGTTTGATGGCAATTAAGCGCCTTGACAGTAAAGTAAAAGGTGCTAAATGTCAATGATGGTTCTTCAGGCCTATTGCGGATCCGAATAAGTATGACCAAGGGATGGATTATGATTTATGGTAGGTCCCTGGACATAACAACATAGAACAATTATTTAGCAACGCGAAGAAATAATATAAGATAATTGATAATTGGAAAAAATAAGCGAATCGCGCGAAATCACACTTCAGCGTCACGGGGGTCACCGGTGACCTCAGTCAGATAAATTCATTAATGATGATTATACGCCGTAACATATCTTTTGTAGGTAACATTTCAACATTATATGTATCGCATAATAAAAAATTCATCGTGGAGCCACGGTCAAACCTTGTAAAACTGGCGTGACATTCAACGAGTTAAAGATAGGTAAAAACGAAATACTATTTGCCAGTTAGTTTTCAAAATGTTTTTGTTCATAGCATTTACATAATAAATAAGTCCAAGTATATTAAATTTTGTTTCAGTTAGTAGTAAATACTTTTATATGACTGTGATCTCCTTGCGACCTAACTACCGTAAAAATATATTTTCTGACTGAAATTATGATGTCAGTTTCCTGTTGAGTGCCGAAGCGTGCAGACGTGTGTCTAGCGCTCTGCGACGCAGTGATCTAGTGTCGCCTATCCGTTGCTAGTGTATCGTAATAGACATAATCCAAGTGTTCCTATTCTATCAGTGAAAAATTCCAACGCTTCTAATCTCTACCTAAATCATAGTCTCATAGCCTCTCGACTAGTTATTCACTTTGAATTAACTAGCTCGATGATGGCACAAGAATCACGACCAGGCTCTCTCGAGCTAAACCACAATTGCACCGCGCTACCTCCCTCGTGGCAGAAGGACAATTCGGAATTTATTAACACTAAAAAACGAAAGCGTGAAACTACCAAAACAAAAGCAAACATTAACCAAAACGATATGACAACAAACAATGTCACCACTCACAATAGATTTATTCTTTGCAATATAGATTTGCAATACTCGATTCTATGGTCGTAGTGGAAACACCAATGAAACAACACGCACATAAAATCACAAATAAAAACACCTTGTTAGGTGTTGTTGTATTGTTGATGATGATCTGAGGGCAGGTTTGTTTTCGCAGCGTGAAGGTTACATGTGTGGATTTTTTTTTCATTAATTTTGAAGCCCCATTTATGAAACCACTTTTCCATAGAGTCAAGACATCGCTGGAGAGTGTATGAAGCAATTATCGGGTCTGCGTGGGAAACTAATAGCGCTGTATCGTCGGCAAATGTTGCTATAGTTATCTCTGTAGATATTGGTAAATCGGCAGTGTAGATGGAGAACAGCAGGGATCCGAGGACACTAGCTTGGGGTATGCCAACTTCAATTGGGAATGTTGTGGTAGTGGCGTCTAAATATTTAACCATGAATTGACTATTGGTTAGGTAAGACTTTAGGATGGAGTAGTAGGTGTGTGGTAGGATTTTTTTAAGTTTGTATAGAAGCCCTTCATGCCATACTTTGTCAAATACCTGTTGAATGTCAAGGAATACCGCTGAGCAATATTTTTCCTTTTCTAGGATTTGGCTGATATTGTGTGTTATGCGATGGATTTGTTCTACTGCGGAATGTTGTTTCCGAAAACCGAATTGATGATCTGGCAGTATTTTAAAATCCTCTAGGAGTGGAAGGAGTCGATTCGTTAGCATCTTCTCGAATAGTTTTGACAAGGTAGGTAGAAGACTAATTGGGCGATAGGAGCTAGTTTCATATATTGGTTTCCCGGGTTTAGGGATAAGAGTAATCAGTGAAATTTTCCAGGCCTTAGGATAGTATTCGAGGCGAAGGATTGCGTTAAAAATTGATGTGATGAGTGCAATCCCTTTAATGGGAAGTTCCCTGATTGCTTTATTGCATATTAGGTCATGCCCAGCTGCTTTCCTGGGATTTAGGCGACTGATTAATTCTATAATTTCTGCAGAAGTGAAGGGTTCTATGGGGGGAGACATTTGGAAGGGAGAGTGCAGGTAATCAGTAATATCCGCGGCAGTTTTGGAGGAATGAGGTTTAAATACGTTAGATAAGTATTTGGCAAACAGATTGACTTTTTCTATAGCGCTACGCGCCCATCCACCTTGCGGACGGCGGATTGGAGGGATTAATTGCGGGGGGCGCGTGAGTTTCCTGGAAGCCTTCCATAGTGAGTAGTTGGAGTCTGCTGTGGGGGACAAATTGGCGAGATATTTTTGAAAACAGTCATTTTTATAATTTTTGATGAGTTTGGTTAACTTCCTCGTTGCGTTGTTTAGTTTACGTTTATCATCCGGTGTTCTATGGGTCTGCCATACTCTTCTTAGTCTACGTTTTTCTGCTATTTTTATTAATATGAACTGGGGATATGCACGTTTGCTGATAGAAGACTTAGTAGGTGTGGAGGAGCAGATAGCGTTTATTATACTCGTGTTTAAATATTCCGTGGCTATTTCGATATCTTCATTGGTTTTTAGTGAAATTAAGGCTGAAGTTGAATGATTAAAGACTTCTCTAAAGAGTTGCCAGTTGGTGAGTTGGTTATGAATAAAGCCATTAGGTGGATTAGGTGGTGGGCCAGTATGTAGGTTCGTGTGTGGTGAGGTAGTTGAGTCTGTTGGTGTTTATGCTATTCAAGAGATTTTTGCCTTTTACTGTGATAAGTCTGCTGCACCATTGGGTGTGTTTGGCGTTATAGTTCCCTCCTGCTATGAATCTGTTGCCCAGAGCGTCAAGGAAGTTATCAAAATCTTCTTTAGAAATGGAGTGTCTAGGAGAACAATATACTGCTGAGGTGGTGATTATACCATGGCAATCATCTATCGCTACGTTTGTGGCTTGGAGGTAGTCCTTTTGGAATGATGGAAGCTCGTAATGCTTAATGCTGGATTTGATAATGCTTCAGGTGCCGCCGTGGGCCTTACCACTGGGATGTTGGGTATGGTAGAAGTTATTGTTAAGAAGTGTTAAGTTGGTATGATCGCTAGTTACTACAAGCTAAGTTGGTACGACTCCTAGCGACGCTCTTTTGTCTTAGAAGTCGACCACGTGTTAATTAACTGCGTGACTCCTGTGTGGTAAGACGTGTAGTACGAGGCGGAGAAATACACTAAGTATAAATCGAATCTGTGTGAATTGGTTAATTGTCAACTTAAACCCAACCCAATTAACAGGTTATGGGCCCAGGGCAGTAAACTGCGGTAATTAGGAGAGATATTTTTGTGTTTTCCTTCTGAGAATTATCCGAGAAGAGACTTAGCCATGGTCGACCACGAGGGAATAGGCGAAGTGGACAAGGATATGTACCCGATCCTGAGAAAGGGAAATTATGAATACTGGAGGACGGTGACGGAAGCCACGTTAGTTTTCCTGGGCTGCTGGGATGCAGTAGAACCAGGATTTACGGCAGCAGAAAGACTGAGGCCGGAATGCATAAGGATGGACAACAAAGCACGTGCGTACCTTCTCCGGCATGTTCGTCCCGAACACCTCGGGGATATTAGAACCCTGAAAACAGCAAAGGAATGCTGGAAAGCACTGGAAGACGTCCATGGGAGTTCAACGTCGATGGACATTGTCCTATGCATGCGAGAACTGGGGACTATCGAG